>ONZH01021331.1:0-86386 GCA_900303285.1 Rhinella marina | reverse complement strand
ATTATACTGTATGGGGGCAGCCACACTGTATAGACGTTATACTGTATGGGGGCAGCCACAAAGGAGACGTTATACTGTATGGGGGCAGCCACAAGGAGACGTTATACTGTATGGGGGCAGCCACAAGGAGACGTTATACTGTATGGGGGCCACAAGGAGACGTTATACTGTATGGGGCAGCACAAGGAGACATTATAACTGTATGGGGGCAGCCACAAGGAGACGTATACTGTATGGGGGCAGTCACAAGGAGGACGTTATACTGTTATACTGTATGGGGGGCAGCCACAAGAGACGACGTTATAGACTTATGGGGGCAGCCACAAGGAGACGTTATACGTATGGGGGCAGCCACAAGGAGACGTTATACTGTATGGGGGCAGCCACAAGGAGACCGTTATACTGTAATGGGGGCAGCCACAAGGAGACGTTATACTGTAATGGGGGCAGCCACAAGGAGACGTTATACTGTATGGGGGCAGCCACAAGGAGAGTTATAACTGTATGGGGGCACCACAAGAGACATTATACTATGGGGGAAGCCACAAGGAGACGTTATACTGTATGGGGGCAGCCACAAGGAGACTTATACTGTATGGGGGCACAAGGTGTTATAACTGTATGGGGGGCAAAAACAGGCAGCACTAATGGGGCAGACAAGGAGACGTTATACTGTATGGGGGCAGCCACAAGGAGACGTTATAACCTGTAGGGGGCAGCCACAAGGAGACATTATGGGGGCAGCCACAAGGAGACATTATACTGTATGGGGGCAGCCACAAGGAGATGTTATGACTGTATGGGGCAGCCACAAGGAGACGTTATACTGTATGGGCAGCCACAAGGAGAACGTTAATACTGTATGGGGGCGCACATAATAGACATTATACTGTATGGGGGCAGCTACAAGAAGACTTTCACTGTATGGGGGCAGCACAAGGAGACGTTATACTGTATGGGGGCACAAGGAGACGTTATACTGTATGGGGGGAAGCACAAGGAGATGTTATAACTGTATGGGGGCCACAAGGAGACGTTATATGTATGGGAGCCACAAGGAGACGTATATGTATGGGGGCCTACAAGGAGACATTATACTGTATGGGGCAGCCACAAGGAGACGTCATACTGTATGGGGGCAGTCAGCAAGGAGACATATACTGTATGGGGGCAGCCACAAGGAGACGTTATAACTGTATGGGGCAGCCACAAGGAGACGTTATAACTGTATGGGGGCAGCCACAAGAGACGTTATACTGTATGGGGCAGCCACAAGAGACATTATACTGTATGGGGGGCCACAAGGAACATTATACTGTATGGGGGCAGACGTTTACTGTATGGGGCACAAGGAGACGTTATACTGTGGGGGGCCCAAGGAACATTATACTGTATGGGGCCCACAAGGAGACGTTAATAACATGGGGGCCACAAGGAGACGTATACTGTATGGGGCAGCACAAGGAGACATTATACGTATGGGGGCAGCACAAGGAGACGTTATACTGTATAGGGGGCAGCCACAAGGAGATGTTATACTGTAGGGGGCAGCACAAGGAGACGTTATAACTGTATGGGGGCAGCCACAAGGAGACATTATACTGTATGGGGGCAGCCACAAGGAGACATTATACTAGTATGGGGCAGCTACAAGGAGACATTATAACTTATGGGGCAGCCACAAGGAGACGTTAGACATTATACTGTAGGGGCAGCACAAGGAGACGTTATAACTTTGGGGGCCACAAGGAGACATATGTACTGTATGGGGGCAGCCACAAGGAGACGTTATACTGTATGGGGGCAGCCACACCACAAGGAGACATACTGTATGGGGGCAGCCACAAGGAGACGTTATACTGTATGGGGGCAGACAAGGAGACGTTATACTGTATGGGGCACAAGTGAGACGTTATACTGTATGGGGGCGCCACAAGGAGACGTTATACTGTATGGGGGGCCACAAGAGACATTATACTGTATGGGGGCAGCACAAGGAGACGTATACTGTATGGGGGAGCCCACAAGGAGACATTATACTGTTGGGGGCAGCCACAAGGGAGATTCATACTGTATGGGGGCTACAAGGAGACGTTATACTGTATGGGGGCAGCCACAAGGAGACGTTATACTGTATGGGGCAGCAAAGGAGACATTATACTGTATGGGGGCAGCCAACAAGGAGACGTTATACTGTATGGGGGCAGCCACAAGGAGACGTTATACTGTATGGGGGCCAAAGGAGACGTACCTGTAGGGGCAGCCACAAGATACTGTATGGGCAGCACAAGGAGACATTATACTGTATGGGGGCAGCCACAAGGAGACGCTTATTAATATACTGTATGGGGCAGCCACAAGAGACGTTTATACTGTATGGGGGCACCCACAAGAAGATAACTGTATGGGGGCACCACAAGGAGACATTATAATGGGGGCAGCCACAAGGAGACTGTATTATACTGTATGGGAACATTATACTTATGGGGGGCAGCCACAAGGAGACGTTATACTGTATGGGGGCAGCCACAAGGAGACGTTATAACTGTATGGGGCAGCCACAAGGAGAACATTATACTGTATGGGGGCAGCACAAGGAGACGTTATACTGTATGGGCAGCCACAAGGAGACGTTATACTGTATGGGGGCAGCCACAAGGAGACGTTATACTGTATGGGCAGCCACAAGGAGACATTATACTGTATGGGGCCTGACGTTATACTGTATGGGGGCAGCCACAAGGAGACATTATACTGTATGGGGGCATACAAGGAGACATTATACTGTATGGGGGCAGCCACAAGGAGACGTTATAACTGTATGGGGGCAGCCACAAGGAGACATTATACTGTATGGGGGCAGCCACAAGGAGACGACATTATACTGTATGGGGGCAGCCACAAGGAGACGTTATACTGTATGGGGGCAGCCACAAGGAGACGTTATACTGTATGGGGCAGCCACAAGGAGACATTATAACTGTATGGGGGCAAGCCACAAGGAGACGTTATACTGTATGGGGGCAGCCCACAAGGAGACGTTATACTGTATGGGGGCAGCCACAAGGAGACATTATACTGTATGGGGGCAGCCACAAGGAGACGTTATACTGTATGGGGGGGAGACGTATAGCTACAAGGAGACATTATACTGTATGGGGCTACAAGGAGACATTATACTGTATGGGGGCAGCCCACAAGGGAGCCACAAGGAGACATTATACTGTATGGGGGGCAGCCACAAGGAGACGTTATACTGTATGGGGGCCACAAGGAGACATTATACTGTATGGGGGCAGCCACAAGGAGACGTTATACTGTATGGGGCAACAAGAACGTTATACTGTATGGGGCAGCCACAAGGAGACTTATAACTGTATGGGGGCAGCCACAAGGAGTTATACTGTATGGGGCCACAAGGAGAGCATACTGTATGGGGGACAAGGAGACTTATACTGTATGGGGGCCACAAGGAGACATTATACTGTATGGGGCCACAAGAAGACTTTATACTGTATGGGGGCAGCCAAGGAGACAAGAACATTAAACTGTATGGGGGCATACAAAGAGATGTTATACTGTATGGGGGCAGCACAGGAGACGTTATAACTGTATGGGGGCAGAAGACATTATACTGTATGGGGGCAGCCACAAGGAGACGTTATACTGTATGGGGCAGCCACAAGGAGACGTTATACTGTATGGGGGCCACAAGGAGATGTTATACTGTATGGGGGCACCACAAGGAGACATTATACTGTATGGGGCAAGCCACAGGAGACGTTATACTGTATGGGGGGGGCCACAAAGGAGACGTTATACTGTATGGGGCACAAGGAGACTGTATGGGGGCAGCCACAAGAAATTATACTGTATGGGGCAGCCACAAGGAGACGTTATAACTGTATGGGGGCAGCCACAAGGAGACGTTATACTGTATGGGGCAGCCACACACTGAAGGAGACATTATACTTATGGGGGCACAAGGGAACTGTATGGGGGCAGCCACAAGGAGACATACTGTATGGGGGCAGCCAGGAGACGTTATACTGTATGGGGGCTACAAGAGACATTATACTGTATATGGGGGTTGCTACAAGGAGACGTTACTGTATGGAGGCCACAAGAAGACAATATACTTTATGGGGCAGCTACAGGAGATGTTATACTGTATGGGGGCAGTCACAAGGAGACGTTATACTGTATGGGGGGGGCAGCCAACAAGGAGAGACTGTATGGAGGCAGCTACACCACACAAGAAGACATGTATACTGTATGGGGCAACAAGGAGACGTTAACGGTATGGGGCAGCCACAGGAGACGTTATACTGTATGGGGCCACAAGGAGACATTATACTGTATGGGGGCCACAAGGAGACGTTATACTGTATGGGGGCCACAAGGAGACATTAATATATACTGTATGGGGCAGCCACAAGGAGACGTATAACTGTATGGGGGCAGCCCACAAGAACGTTATACTGTATGGGGGCAGCCACAGGGACGTCTACTGTATGGGGGCAGCCACAGGAGACGTCATAATGTTAATGGGGGCAGCCACAAGAGACTCATACTGTATGCGGCAGCCACAAGGGACATTATACTGTATGGGGGCAGCACCAGAAAGACATATACTGTATGGGGGCAGCCACAAGAGCATTATACTGTATGGGGCAGTACAAGGCAGCTACAAGGAGAGTTAACTGTATGGGGGGCAGCCACAGGAGACGTTATACTGTATGGGGGCAGCCACAAGGAGACGTTATAACTGTATGGGGGCCACAAGGAGACGTTATACTGTATTGGGGCCACAAGGAGACATAATATGTATGGGGGCAGCTACAATTAGACGATGGGGGCAGTCCAGGAGACGTCATACTGTATGGGGGCAGCCACAAGGAGGACATTAACTTTAATGGGGGCCACATAGGAGACGTATACTGTATGGGGCGCCACAAGAGACGTTATACTGTATGGGGGCGCCACAAGGAGACTATACGTATGGGGGCAGCTACAAAGAGACGTTATACTCTATTGGGGGCAGCAACAAGGAGACATTACTGTATGGGGGCAGCACAAGGAGACGTTATACTGTTGGGAGCACACAAGGAAGAGAGTTAACTGTATGGGCCACAAGGAGACGTTATACTGTATGGGGCAGCCACAGAGACATAAGTGGGCAGCCAAAGGAGTCGTATACTGTATGGGGCAGTCACAAGGAACATTAACTGTATGGGGCACAAAAGGAGACATATACTGTACCTGGGGGCAGCACAAGGAGATTATACTGTATGGGGGCCCAAGGAACGTTTATATGTATGGGGGGCCAACAAGGAGTGTTATACTGTAGGGGGCACCCAAGGAGACGTCATATCTGTATGGGGCGCTACAAGGAGACATTATACTGTATGGGAGGCAGCTACAAGAAAAACTTTATACTGTATGGGGCAGCACAAGGAGACGTTATACGTAATGGGGGCCACAAGGAGACAATATACTGTATGGGGGCAGCTACAAGGAGATGTATATGTATGGGGGCATCACAAGGAGACGTTATACTGTAGGGCAGCGCACAAGAAGACTTATACTGTATGGGGCAGCCACAAGGAGACATTATACTGTATGGGGCAGCCAAAAGAGACATTTATTGTAATGGGGCCACAAGGAGACGTTATACTGTATGGGGGTAGCCACAAGGAGACATTTACTGTATGGGGGCAGCCACAAGGAGAAACGTCATTACTGTATGGGGGCCACAAGAGACATTATTACTGTATGGGAGCACAAGGAGACGTAATACTGTATGGGACCAGCCACAAGGAGACGTTATACTGTATGGGGCAGCCACAGGAAGATTATAACTGTATGGGGGCAGCCACAAGGAGAATATACTGTATGGGGGCGCCACAAGGAGATTATACTGTATGGGGGCAGCCACAAGGAGACATTATACTGTATGGGGGCAGCACAAGGAGACATTATACTGTATGGGGCACAAAAAAGATGTTATACTGTATGGGGGCAGCACAGGAGACATTATACTGTATGGGGGCACCAAAGGAGACGTATACTGTATGGGGCAGCCACAAGAGACATATACTGTATGGGGGCCAGGCCACAAGAAGACGTTATACTGTATGGGGGCACAAGGAGACACTGTATGGAGGCATGGAGACTTTATACTGTAGAGGCAGTCACAAGGAGACGTTAACTGTAATGGGGCCACAAGGAGACATTATACTTATGAGGGGCAGCCACAAGACAAGGAGACATTTATACTGTATGGGCAGCCACAAGGAGACATTATACTGTATGGGGCAGCCACAAGGAGACGGTATACTGTATGGGGGCGCCACAAGGAGACGTTATACTGTATGGGGGCAGCCACAAGGAGACTATACTGTATGGGGGCACACAAGGAGACATTATACTGTATGGGGCAAGCCACAAGGAGACGTTATACTGTATGGGGGCAGCCACAAGGAGACGTTATACTGTATGGGGCAGCCACAAGGAGACTTATACTGTATGGGGCAGCACAAGGAGACGTTATACTGTATGGGGGCAGCCACAAGGAGACATTATACTGTATGGGGGCACCACAGGAGACATAAACTGTATGGATGGGGCAGCCACAAGGAAAGGAGACAAGGAGTATACGTTATACTGTATGGGGGCAGCCACAAGGAGACGTTATACTGTATGGGGCAGCCACAAGGAGACGTTATACTGTATGGGGCAGCCACAAGGAGACGTTATACTGTATGGGGCAGCCACAAAGGAGACATTATACTGTATGGGGGCAGCCACAAGGAGACATTATACTGTATGGGGGCAGCCACAAGGAGACGTTACTGTATACTGTATGGGGCAGCCACAAGGAGACATTATACTGTATGGGGCAGCCACAAGGAGACGTTATACTGTATGGGGGCAGCCACAAGGAGACGTATACTGTATGGGGGCAGCCACAAGGAGACGTTATACTGTATGGGGGCAGCCACAAGGAGACGTTTATAACTGTATGGGGCAGCCACAAGGAGACGTTCATACTGTATGGGGGGCAGCCACAAGGAGACGTTATACTGTATGGGGGCAGCCACAAGGAGACATTATACTGTATGGGGCAGCCACAAGGAGACGTTATACTGTATGGGGCAGCACAAGGAGACATTATACTGTATGGGGCAGCCACAAGAGACATTATACTGTATGGGGGCAGCCACAAGGAGACGTTATACTGTATGGGGGCAGCCACAAGGAAGACGTTATACTGTATGGGGCAGCCACAAGGAGACGTATACTGTATGGGGGCAGCCACAAGGAGACATTATACTGTACTGTGGGGGCAGCCACAAGGAGACATTATACTGTATGGGGCAGCCACAAGGAGACATATACTGTATGGGGGCCACAAGGAGACGTTATACTGTATGGGGCAGCCACAAGGAGACATTATACTGTATGGGGGCAGCCACAAGGAGACGTTATACTGTATGGGGGCCACAAGGAGACATTATACTGTATGGGGCAGCACAAGGAGACATTATACTGTATGGGGGCAGCCACAAGGAGACGTTATACTGTATGGGGGCCACAAGGAGACATTATACTGTATGGGGGCAGCTACAAGGAGACGTTATACTGTATGGGGGCCACTTATACTGTATCACAAGGAGACGTTATACTGTATGGGGGCAGCCACAAGGAGACGTTATACTTATACTGTATGGGGGCAGCCACAAGAGACATTATACTGTATGGGGCAGCCACAAGGAGACATTATACTGTATGGGGGCCACAAGGAGACATTATACTGTATGGGGGCAGCCACAAGGAGACATTATACTGTATGGGGGCAGCCACAAGGAGACGTTCATACTGTATGGGGGCAGCACAAGGAGACGTTATACTGTATGGGGGCAGCCACAAGGAGACATTATACTGTATGGGGGCAGGCTACAAGGAAGACGTTATACTGTATGGGGGAGCTACAAGGAGACGTTTATACTGTATGGGGGCAGCCACAAGGAGACGTTATACTGTATGGGGCAGCCACAAGGAGACATTATACTGTATGGGGGCAGCCACAAGGAGACATTATACTGTATGGGGGCCACAAGGAGACGTTATACTGTATGGGGGCAGCCACAAGGAGACATTATACTGTATGGGGGCAGCCACAAGGAGACGTTATACTGTATGGGGCGCCACAAGGAGACATATACTATGGGGCAGCTACAAGGAGACATTTATACTGTATGGGGCAGCACAAGGAGACTTATACTGTATGGGGGCCACAAGGAGACATTATACTGTATGGGGCAGCACAAAAGGAGAATGTTATACTGTATGGGGCAGCCACAAGGAGACGTTATACTGTATGGGGGCAGCCCACAAGAAGACATTATACATGTATGGGGCAGCCACAAGGAGACGTTATACTGTATGGAGGCAGCTACAAGGAGACGTTATACTGTATGGAGGCCACATGGAGACTTTATACTGTATGAGGGCAGTCATTCAAGGAGACGTTAAACTGTATGGGGCCACAAGGAGACATGTATACCTGTATGAGGGCAGCCACAAAGGAGACGTTATACTGTATGGGGGCCACAAGAGACATTATACTGTATGAGGCAGCCACAAGGAGACGTATACTGTTAATGGGGGCCACAAGGAGACATTATACTGTATGGGGGGCAGCCACAAGGAGACGTTATACTGTAGAGGGCAGCCACAAGGAGACGTTAAACAGTATGGGGGCCACAAGGAGACGTATATACTGTATGGGGGGCCACAAGGAGACATTATACTGTATGAAGGCAGCCACAAGGAGACATTATTACTGTATGAGGGCAGTCACAAGGAGACGTTTAAACTGTATGGGGGCACAAGGAGACGTTATACTGTATGGGGGCCACAAGGAGACATAATACTGTATGAGGGCAGCCACAAGGAGACGTTATACTGTATGAGGACAGCCACAAGGAGACGTTAAACAGTATGGGGGCCACAAGGAGACATTATACTGTATGAGGGCAGCCACAAGGAGACGTTATACTGTATGGGGGCAGCCACAAGGAGACGTTATACTGTATGGGGGCCACAAGGAGACATTATACTGTATGAGGGCAGCCACAAGGAGACGTTATACTGTATGGGGGCAGCCACAAGGAGACATTATACTGTATGAGGGCAGCCACAAGGAGACGTTAAACTGTATGGGGGCTAGAAATTTTTACCCCCATACAGTATAATGTCTCCATGTGGACCACATACATTAAATTGTTTCCTTGCTGTCACCATACAGTATGCAGTAATGTCTCCTTGTTGCTCCTGTTTGGGGCCTATACTAATTCTACTCATGTCCTGTGTACTCCCCTTGGGCATTTACAGCCTGCATGTGTCTTCCCCTGCCGTAGACAATGGTATAGACTGGGCCAGGGCTGGCTTGCGGCTGACCTGTGAGGATGCCGCCATCTTTTCGCATATCTCATTGGCTGTTGACGTCGGCCTGGCTTGTCTATGTCATCTGTGTTCCTTCAGGGTGGCCATTGATTGGCTGATGAGTCACAGTTCACTGGTCCGTGGGCGGTCCTGGTGAAGTGAAGTAAAGAGAGGACGGCTGCTGTGGGAACTGTGTGGGTATGTGTGCAGGCGGCCGTACGCGGATGTTTTAGAAGTGGTCAGTGAAGTGTTACCACTCCTATGATGTCACCAATATACCGCGGTAATTAAGAAACTGTGATAGCCATATCGCAGTTTCTTAATACCGCGGTATATCGTTAACACCGGTATATCGCCCAACCCTAGAGGACAGTACTGATGGATAGCATAGAAGAGAACTACAAGGCTCAGCATGTCCTTGTCCAGGGTGTTATTACTGATTACCTGAGGACAGTACTGGTAGATAGTTTAGCAGAGAAGTTCTCTGCTATACTATCCACCAGTACTGTCCTCTGGTAATCAGTAATGACAGGCTGGACATGTTGAGCCTTGTAATTCTCTGAGAGAACTACAAGGCTCAACATGACCAGCCAGCCTGTCATTATTTATTACCAGAGGAAAGTACTGGAAAGAACTATAAGGCTCAGCAAGGAGAGAGCTACAAGTCTGTCTGAAACCAGTTACTCACCAATTGCTTCCCTCACAGCCCAGCTCCGTGCCACACATTGCTAAGCCCCGCCCCCTCATTTGACTGGTCATCTGATAATAATACAACTCCTGGCTTCTTCTGTCTTCAAAGATAAGCTCCGCCTCCACCCCTGCTATGATCCGTCCTCGGTATGTAAGGTTCCTTTCACACCTACACCAATACAGCACAGGCTGTACTCACACAGAGACGCTCCACCTGCCTGGACATAAAGCGCAGTGCAGGCAGCGCAGTAGTCAAGGCAGGGGGACCACAACTGCCGCTATTTTGAAGTGAGGAAACGAGTGGGCCCCCTAAGGAACAGTGGGCCCCGGCACTTGCCCGGGTATGCCGGGTGCTGACGCCGGCCCTGGCATTCTGCATTTTGCAATTTAATACGGCATGTTAAAATGGACAAGAATAGGACATCTTCTATCTTCATTTGTGTGGCAGCAGAATGGACATATGAGTATGGAAAGCATGCGTGTGCTATCCGCATTTTTCTGTGGCCTTATTGAAATGAATAGCTCTACATCTGGATGCACACCAAAAATACGGTTGTGTGTATGAGGCCTAAACCTTTGTAGCCAATGAGAGGGCAGTGTTCTGTCCACATTTCACACTAAGGGTGTCCATTAAAATGGATTACTATATTTGTGGTATGTGTCTAGAAAGCTGAAAAGAAAAAAACAAACACAATGAAACAACACTCTGCAAACACAAATAATAAATACAATTGTGCCATACTTCCTGAACTTAATTGAGGCCAAGGTGGTATATGTATATATATATATATATAGTGTGTGATTTCAGTCATGGCGATGTGCACCTGTGCACTGGGATGTGCTGACTAACTCCCATTTCTCTCTAGAAAGCTGCACACACAATGTTTTCATAGATCCCCATTGACCCAACATATACCAAATGTGTCCTCCTGGAATAGTTGAAATACTTTCTTACTGCACTGTTCCATGTAGATGCAAAACATTTTTTCACAATGAAACACTATGGGCGATGTATACCTGTGTATTCGTATACAGGGGCATACGTCGGTTACAAGTACATGGCAGGCAGTACTCCAGGCGTTCTATGGTGGCACTGTGACTACCTGCAGGATAGCATCTGTAATACAGTGGCTTTTTCTGAGAGGTTAATGTAGGTCATAAGTATGTGTAATGCTCATACAGAAAACTACTGCTGAACTAGTAGGTATTAGTCAAAATTACTTTTCATTCAGTACAGTCGCCTCTCTGTGTATAGATTCATGGGGTGAATGGGATGCGAATGAGCTCTTAACAAGCTCTGCCTCTAATGCCACCAGATGTAAAGAAGCTATCCTATAGGTGAATGTTCCACCCTTTAACAAGGTTGAGACATGACTTGGATAATAAGTAAGCCAGCACCTCATCTGCAGACAGCTGTTTTGGGGTGATTGTCCCTCATCAGTGCAGAGCAGAGAGTCCCAACTTAATTAGGTGAGAGGCCTAAGTCAGGATTTGGGGGTACTATCTCTCCTTGGGGAGAGCGCCTTAATCAACATGAGGAGGCTTATAGGCCATACATGCTCCGCTGGAATTCTGGGTTGCAAATGAGCTCTTAAGCTCTGCCTCTGATGCCACCAGATGTAAGGCAGCTATCTTATTAGTCACTGTTCTACTCTTTAAGTAGTACTTGAGACGTGACTTAGATAATAAATAAGTCAGCAACTCATCTGCAGACAGCTGTTTCAGGTGCCTTGCCCCTCATCAGTGCAGAGCAGAGAGTACTAGCTTAACTGGGTGAGAGGCCTTTAAGACCACCAAATGTAATTGCTTGATCGGGTCACATTTCAGTGCTAAACATAAATGGTAAGGGTACAGCCACACGGTCAGGTTTCTGCGTGTAGTTTTGGAAGCCAATACCAGGATGTAATTCAAAAAAGAGGAGAAGTCGTATCTGTCATAATTTATCTCCTTTTATGGTCCACTACTGATATTGGCTTCAAAAACTGCATGCAGAAACCTGACGATGTGGTCGTACTCTAACCCTGGTGAGGATGTACAGAACCCTGGTCACTGAGGAAGAGATCTGCATGGAATTATAGGAAGAGTCCTTTTAACTGGCAGATATAGAAGGAAGAAACAAGAAGACAATAGGTAACTGCAGAATTCTATGACAGCCTTGTTCTTTCTTCTGAGCCATTATCTCCTTTAACGTCTGCCTTTATGCTTGATTGTCATAGGAGGAGAAGCAGCTGGATTGTTTGGCATTATTCTTTCTATAGAGGGGAATACATATGAAACATACTTGTCTTTGTTCTTGGCACTACAGCAACGTCATAGAAAATATACACCTATTTTTCATTGTTATGGAAATAAAGTTGGACCCAATTACATTAGAGCAGAATGTAAGAATGATGAGAGAGATATAAAGTACCCCCAAGGCTACTTGGATAACTATTGCAATTTTCTAGGACTATTTTCTTCTATATGAGTCATGGGAGACTTTGGAGTTTTTCTACCAATTTTTCAGAGGCATATTTGATTTGGACCTGATATGAATTTTTTGAAAAATTAGATGGATTGGAGATGAAATTAATTTGAAGAAATTCTCTCATCTCTAGTCTGGAATATACAGGGTGGGCCATTTATATGGATACACCTAAATAAAATGGGAATGGTTGGTGATATTAACTTCCTGTTTGTGGCACGTTAGTATATGGGAGTGGGGAAACTTTTCAAGATGGGTGGTGACCATGGCGGCCATTTTGAAGTCGGCCATTTTGGATCCAACTTTAGTTTTTTCAATGGAAAGGGGGTCATGTGACACATCAAACTTATTCAGAATTTCACAAGAAAAACAATGGTGTGCTTGGTGTTAACATAACTTTATTCTTTCATGAGTTATTTACAAGTTTCTTATTTCTTATAAAATGTGTTCAAAGTGCTGCCCATTGTGTTGGATTGTCAATGCAACCCTATTCTCCCACTCTTCACACGCTGATAGCAACACCGCAGACGAAATGCTAGCACAGGCTTCCAGTATCTGTAGTTTCAGGTGATGCACATCTCGTACCTTCACAGCATAAACAATTGCCTTCAGATGACTCCAAAGATAAAAGTCTAAGGGGGGCAGATCGGGAGACCTTGGGGGCCATTCAACTGCTACATGATGATGTGTTTCCCTCTTTATGCACTGAAGCTGGCACGTTCCCTGAGTTTTTCCAGCAAGATGGTGCACCACCACATTATGGGTGTCAGTTCCGAGCATTCCTAGATGAACAGTTCCCTGGAAAGTGGATTGGTCGTCGTGGGCCAGTTGAATGGCCCCCAAGGTCTCCCGATCTGACCCCCTTAGACTTTTATCTTTGGAGTCATCTGAAAGCAATTGTCTAATATTTACTTTTTTGTTTAAATCACCCTGGATTTTTTTAAAATCACCCTTGACTATAACTGGCAATCATCAGATCATCCAACATCTGATCGGTGGGAGTGCCAGGTACTGGACCACAAAACGGTTCTGATATTGACCTATCCTGAAGATAGTTCTTCAATATGTAAACTCTAGAAAACCCCCTTTAAATTTCCTCCAAAGAGTGTCTAGTTAATAAGTACTGATATACCATCTTCTTTGCGGTAAAGCCCTTAGAGCCCCTCTAATTCTCTGTTGTGTATCTTGCCAGGTCCCGTACAACCCTGGGATCATTTGATATATTCATGATGTTTGTGAAAATTATATTCACATTTACATCAGCTATAATGTTGGCTTAGCAATGTCAATATGTAGGTGTGTGTTCAATGCTTTTGCTGATCATTTGTGTTCCCAGATAGGTAAATGGCGTAATGGCAATTAAAAGCTCCACTCTTCAGTCGTGAATGAGGGTTACCATGGCAACCTCTCATCTACTGTCAGATTTTGAAGTATGCAGTCAGAGTACAGGCTTAGCTGGGGCTCTGAGAATACATTTTCCATTCTTTGTAAGATTCGAGAAAAAAAATAGTTGCTTGTATTGGTGATGCATAGAAGCCAGGTGTATATGATACATTAACTGAGCGTTCTACCACTGCCTTTTAATTCCTTGAAAGCATTACATTTCACCTTGTAACTGCTGATTACAGACCTCCTAATTATCGAGTTCAGTTATTTCAAGCACAGCCGTAGCAAACAGGTGCATAAAAACATTTACACAGCCACGCAATCTCCATAACAGGGCGGAATATACCATATGTGCAACCTGTATGTACATTGGGGCCCACTTCTTGTCCGGTAAGCAGCTTTTAGTTGGAAAGGCTCTATGACATAATAACTGCATTTCCATTAGGTAAGCTCCTGTAACAGAAGTGAGTTTTAGTAAGCTGAGGTTAGAGTCAGACTGGGGTTCCTTAGGCCCACTAGAGAAAATTATTCTCAGGGCCCAACCCCCATATGTCTAATAGATTTTGAGTCAAAGAAATAAACCCTAGTGGCAATTTATTGTCTCCAGAGACAGCTCCAAATGTTTTTATTCTCCTGGACCATCTAGTAACTAATAGCTAATATTGGCCCCATTTCATATTGTTTCCAGAGGATACGGTGGGTGACAAGTTTTCAGTCTGGCAGGAAATAAAAGGGTTTCCCACAGTTTAAAAGACATCTGATTGACAGCAGCATATGCAAATGAGCACATGACATCACAACATTCCATGACATCACAACATTCCATTACAACACAATAATGGCCCTTGTATAAAAACATCAGACACTACTAGGTGACCTCCATGGTCAGAAGCTAAAGCAGTTAGTTCTCCAACTGACTCACAGGCCAAACTAGGGTATTGATTACTGGGATAGATAGATAGATAGATAGATAGATAGATAGATAGATAGATGGATAGATAGATGAGAGATAGCCATACAGATGGTTATTGGGGATAGATAGCTGCATATGCAAATGAGCACATGATATCACTGCATTCCATGATAACGGCATTTCATGACATCACAATGACGACCCTCACAAAATAAAACACCAGACACCATGGGGCTAATCAGTCCTTTGCATGAGGGTGACCTACATGGTCAAGGCTATAGCAGGTATGTCCAGATGTTCTCTAGCTTCCTCTACGCTCATAGGACACAATGGAAGGATTCATTATCATTGGGGATATATGATAGAGTGATCGATAGATAGATAGTTTCATTTTCTATTATTTTTTAGGTAATAATCTATATGCTTATGCATAAATATATATTTATGTACAGTCACACATATATCCTGTGTAGATCTTTTGGTCTGTCTTATGACACACGTTGAATTTGTTTGTGATTAGGTTGGCTATGGGTTTAGGTGTCAAAGATTATATACAATGCTCCCCCTTCTGGTATAATGCCCCATATGTAATTCTCTCCCCTCTAGTATAATGACCCCAAATATAATGCTTTACCCAGGGGCGGACTTGGGAACTTAAAGTGGCCCTGTAAAAAAATACTAAAAGTGGCCCCATTTGTAGTTGGGTCCAAATTGATGGAAGGCAGGATGAGCAATACCATATTGTGGCACATTATACCACCCCAACAGAGCCAAATATCACAGTCCATCATAAAATACATCCCCAAAAACGTCCACTGGACGGCTGTGAGGAGGGCTCAAGCGGCCCCCTGGGCATCGGCCCATCAGGATATTTCCCTGTAAGGTCTGTGGCCAATCCGCACTTGGTTTTCCCCCTCTAGTATAATGCCCCATGTATATAATGCTCTACCCCTCTTGTATAATGCCCCCATTGATAATGCTGTCTTCCCCCTGTAGTGCCATACACAGACATATTTAAAAACACAAACATTACACATAACTGTATCCGCCTGCGAGTTCGTGATGATGTTATCACGACCACCTGCACCATTTTACTGCCTCATGGGCTTTAGGCCTTCTCATGGTAGAAGCTGGCCTGACGCCACTAAAATACTGCGGTAATTAAAAAATGGTGATATCGACGTTTCTTAATACCGAGGTGTTTCATAAATAGCGGTTTATCACCCAACCCTACCTTCACCACTACAAAAACACCACTAACATCCCTTCAGATCCCTCCAGCATAGAGTTCAAAGTAAAATACATAATTCCCCTGCCTTGAGCCCCTCCAACATACAATCCCATGTAAAATACAACCTTCCCTTTGCCTTCAGCACCTACAACATACAGTCCCATCAGGGGCGTACATAGAAATCGAGGGGCCCCATAGCGAGTCTCAGAGCTAGGCCCCCCACCCAAATATAAAGTACAATTATTGTAACTGTATATTGTGTGTATATATACATACACAGGGATATATATAATAGTGTTACCTGCAGTCCTATGTAAAACCACAGATAACACTAGTGTAGATCATGTGGAAGTGTTACCTGCAGTCCTATGTAAAACCACAGATAACACTAGTGTAGATCATGTGGAAGTGTTACCTGCAGTCCTATGTAAAACCACAGATAACACTAATGTAGAACGTGTGGTAGTGTTACCTGCAGTCCTATGTAAAACCACAGATAACACTAGTGTAGAACATGTGGTAGTGTTACCTGCAGTCCTATGTAAAACCACAGAGATCACTAGTGTAGATTATGTGGTAGTGTTACCTGCAGTCCTATGTAAAACCACAGATAACACTAGTGTAGATCGTGTGGTAGTCTAACCTGCAGTCCTATGTAAGACCACAGATAACACTAGTGTAGATCATGTGGTAGTGTTTCCTGCGTCCTTAGTGTGCCTCCCTGTTTCTCTCCCTCGGACTCCATGCTGGCGGAGCTGCCTCCTCTTCCTTCTTCTTCTTCTTGCCCCCACAGAATGTCCTAATGCAGCTGCGTCAAGATATAAGAACACTGTGGGCATGGTGATGGTGACACACACAGGGACAGGGACACAGGAACACACACACATTGACAGATACACACAGGGGGGCAGGGACACAAAGGGACAGGGACACACACATACACACAGGGATAGGGACACACAGGGACAAAGAGACACACAGGGACAGACAGACACACACACAGGGACAGGCAGACAGACACACAGGGACAGGCAGACAGACACACAGGGACAGACAAACACACAAGGACAGACAGACACACATGGACAGGCAGACAGACACACAGGGACAGACAAACACACAGGGACAGACAAACACACAGGGACAGACAGACACACAGGGACACACATAGGGGGACTGACACACACAGGGATTGACAGACACACAGGGACACACACAGGGGGACAGACACACACACAGGGACAGGGATAGGGACACACAGGGATAGGGACACACAGGGACAAACAGACACACAGGGACTGAAAGACACACACACACACACACACACAGGGACAGGCAGACACACACAGGGACAGACAGACAGACACACACACACAGGGACAGACAGGGACACACACACAGCTAGGCCTCACCAAACTCCAGCCTCGCTCCTCAGCATCATAGCTCTCTGCTTCCCTGGCTCCTCCCCCACTGGTCACATGGGCAGATGACATCAGGAAGGTCCTTTAGCCCATAGCAGGATCTATCACTGGACTGCAGCGGTGAGTGGAGCTACAGGAGGAGGGGCAGGGGGGAGAAGGGAACATCAGATAGGATGATGTTTCCTTCCTATGCTGCTGTGAAAGTGAGGGGGTGGGGCCATTCGGCCCTGCCGGGCCCCCCAACCCCACGGGCCCCATAGCCATGGCGTTGTCTGCTGCCATTGGCGGTATGCCACTGAGTCCCATGTAAAATACATCACTCCCCTTGCCTTCAGCCCCTCCAACATACCCCTCCAACATACAGTCCCATGCAAGATACATCACTCCCCCTGCCTTTAGCTCCCTCCAACTTACAGTCCCATGTAACAAGACCCCGCCTCTTCCTGTGACATCATACCTGCCGGGAGCAATTCCATTCTAGTCACTACCGTGGAGGCAGGGAGCAGGCACAGAGGAGGCGGCATCCACCAATGTTTGTTAACTGCTGTGTGAATGCCGTTCCCTCAAAAATACTGCAAACTGCCACCTGAGACGAGATTCTCATCTCGCCTCATGGCAGAAAAGGCCCGGGTGGGAGGATGATGGAAAATTAGGAAACTAAGATTTTTTATTTTTTTTTGCAAACTCTGCAGAGACAAGAGATGACTGAAAGAAATTATCATGGTGGTCTGGTCTATATGGAGAAAATGAGGAAAGAGAACGTTTACATGTATATTTTGTATAGCTATATGTAATGTTTTCCAAGTATGTCTTTAACAGTAGGGCTGGAGAGAAGGGGTTAGGTTGAGAATTTGGCAGAGGGGGAGGGTGCCTTTTTAATTTTTGCCTCAGGCAGCAGAAAGGCTAGGTGTAGCCCTGCCCCTGCCACAAAGCACTGAGGGAAGGTGGGCCCAGCTGAACTCTTGCACCAGGGCCCATAAGTCTTTAGCTACGCCCCTGTTTGAATCAGGCCATTTTGCAATACATGTAAGATTTTAATTTCTATTTACTTTTATTATGGGTTAAATGAGGGAGAAAAAAGTTAACCGAATAAACAGTTTACAAGTCTCTTTTGGGATTTGAACCTGAGACCAGTCCTACTCACATTCTAGGAAAGTTGTGGGCGGCCACTTTAAATCATTCCCAGAAACCTGGTCTCATTATTTCCTGCACTTCCACACTGCACTAACATCTTCAGCTTCTAGGAGATCCTGCCTTGCACCTCACAGCAACCCTTAACACTAAGGGCACTCCAACCAAATCTGGCAGGAGAACCCCAAAGCCAGGAAGTGCCCCGAAGGGAAGAGAGGGGCACCCCCCCCCCACCACCACCACTTTACAGCACCAGGGGAGCAACATATTGAGAGGACTGCTAATATAACTACTACCCTCATAATTGCTATTGCCACTCCTATCCTCTCGCTCAGCTCGCTGCATACATTTCATAGGGATAACTGTACAGTTTAAAGGAGGCTGTAGTACCCTGTCAGCCCGCCTTTAGCCTGGATAAAATATGAGATACAGTTGGAGGCATAAAGATTTCATTTGGTGTCTTGCAGCACATTTGCCCACAGATGGTGCAGCTGCAGGATGTCCCGCACATATCACTGAGCTGTTAGTGTCCCTTGTATCACTACTAACCAGTAACAACTGTGATGGGTCACCAGATCAGCAGTTAGGGCAGTGTGTCACTCCACAACAAAGAGTCACCCCGATGAAGCAACGGTGCTGCTCTTGGGTCTGTAATGTGTTTGATGATATTTTTTTGAGGTGCATCTTTTATTTGCATTTCATCTTTTGAATTACTAATTGTGTGCCTTTCTTTCCACCTCTTTTCCACTTTATCTTGACCACAGTATGGCACCTATTTTGTGGAATATGTGTCGATTCATTATATTTGTCTTTTAATATTCCTGTACTATTAATAAAGATTAACTATTTTATTCATTTTTGGTGCCAGAGTGCATTTGTTTTCTTTGCTTGAGTTTACTCCACAACAAAGCCAAAAACTGAAGTGCTCACCAAATAGAACCTGAATTTGTTGCGAAAGACAATACAGTTCTAGTCCATAGTAGTCCAGGTTTCACGACCTGGAGGTTTCACCACTGCAAACGAAGATGACAGTGGCTGGCTGTCAACGGCAGGATATGTAATTTCCTACTGCAAAACACCTGGAAATGGTCCGGGCAGAAACGGGTGTGTAATGAAGGTGTCACCTATGTCTGGATGGGGGACAATGAAACTGTGGGAGTTGCTTCTATTAGCAGATCAAAAGATCCTCTCTACTGGCGATCTGTCTGGGTCATGTGTACATGTCCTGACATAACTACAAAAATACCTCCTAACAGCTAGGTCAGAATAGTCAATGCGTTGAAATGGCCTTCCTGTGGACCTGCTAGTGCCAGGATCCAGGACCTATTGGAAAGGGCTCCCAGCTAACCACAATTCTTAATGATAATGGCAAACACCCCAAAAGAGCTGTCTGCAGAAATATATGTTTTCACTTTTTTCCTTGTCATGTTTTAAGGTTTGTTAAAAAGGTAGAAATCTCAGCCAGGGTAGGTTGTGATGGTCGTCAGATTTGTACCTATGACGCTGGCTGACCTGTTACATGTGCACTTGGCAGCTGAAGACATCTGTGTTGGTCCCATGTTTATATGTGCCCACATTGCTGAGAAAAATTATGTTTAAATATATGCAACAGGGGCATTGTCATTACAACTAGAGGCTCTGCTCTCTGCAACTGCTGTGCCCTCTAGACTTCAAAACCACCCATAGTTTTTCAATGGGATGTCCAACTGGCACATATAAGTTTTGATGGTCCACTTCACATGCTTTGGGCCATTTAATGTCTGTATTCTTCATTCAAGGTTGTTGGGTTGTTTAATATTGATGACATCCTCAGGATATTCAATAGATGTTGCTGTACTTGGTAAGCTGCGAGGAGGCCTTGGCACTCATTGGAGAGCCACAACCTCTTCAAACAGCTGATCGGTGGGGGTACTGGTAGTCAGACTATCCTGAGGAAAAGTCATTGATATTAAAGAATTGGAAAACCCTTTAGGCCATAATTTACAGACAGACCAAATTTGGGCTGTCAGAGTTTTGGTTAAAATGTGCCTAAACCTAAATTATTTTTGTAACGTACTATAATTATTTTTAAACTTTTCCTACTGAAATAGGCGCCTGACCTTCAGGTGCCTATTTCGCTTTAGAATTTGTACTCTGATACACTGCTGTATATTGGAGTATGGATTCCCCTCTTGGCTCACCGAGCGCTGTAATCTTGGAGCATCCCTGCCCCTACCTGTGCCAGCACTGGTCTTCTAAAGCCTGGTTGGCATACATGGGTCTGGGTGTTTTTACTCAGATAATATATTAATGATCAATTATTCTTTTATTTTTCCATCCAGCAATACATTAGACTGTGGCCAATGTTTCGGTCCTTATCCAAGACTTTGTGCATGGCCAGGAAAATCGAGAGTTTTCTTCTAGCCCGGCTTCATGGTTCCATTCTTCATGGAAGTGTTTTTAGACGAAACAGCTAAGGCTACTTTCACACTTGCGGTAGCCTTTTCCAGCAGGCTGTTCCGGCGGGGGAATAGCCTGCATGCTACTGCTAGTCAACCGTGCCGCCGGAAGTCCGCTTTAGCCCCATCCACTATAATGGGGGCGGACTGCAGCATGGTAAACAGGAGGCAGCCGGACAAAAAAAGAGAAGCATGTTGTAGTTTTTGTCCGTCCACCTCTCGGCATGTTTGCCGTGCTGTGGCCGGACCTCCCGCCCACCCCCATTATGGTGAAAGGGGCCAGTGTGGACTTCAGGAGGCACAGTGGACTAGCGGTAGCACAGATCCAGCAAGCTATTCCCCCGCTGGATCCCCCTGCTACTGCAAGTGTGAAACTAGCCTAACACATATTTTCAGTCTGTGACCAGAACCTCTGAAGGTGTTTGACCCGTCCCCTCCACAGGATCCTTGTTAAAATACATAGTGTTTGAGGAGCGGGCACAGGCAGAACAGCAATGTGATATGGGAGCTCCTGCCCATGCGCTCGTTCCATCTGCAAACAGCCTGCAGACCACATATAAAACTTTTTGATCGCTTTGCTCACTTTTTATTTACTATTTTTCATGGGGCGAGGTGACCAGAAACGTTCATTTGGCCATTTTTATTTTTTTCTCGTTATGGCGTTCACCATGCAGGATAAATAATTTTATTAAGATAGGGTCCTACTGCTGGGATATCAGTGGCATGTGCACTACCACTGTATTCATCTGTATGCGGAAAATGGAACTTAGTACTGTACTTGGCTATCTCTGGCAGTCCTATAGAGATGAATGGAACAGCATGTCAGGCATGCACACCATTATTTATGGGGATAACTTGAACTAACCAGAATACCCCCTCGATTCTTTTTAAAAAATATGTTTTAAAAACATTTTTCCTTTTTATTAGTTTTCCATGTAGAGGGTATGATTGCTGTATGTAAGTGCAGCTTTAATGAGCAGGCAATTAAGGGGAATAAATGGTTTGTTCCCTATTAATACCCTGTGTATTGGCTAATGTACATGGGTACTTAGCGGAGAGAAAATGTATTTATCTGTCATCACAACAAAAGGTTAAGTTTGCATCTAAAATGACCTCATTAACGAAAGGGAAGAAGCTATAACAAGTCATAAGTGATTGATGGTGAGATGTAGGCGGCATTAAAGAACATTGCTGAAAACTTTAGTTAAATTGAGAAAGATGACTTGTAATGAGTCTGCTCTGATCTTTTCGTTAACCATGTCAGATGGCTTAACCATCTACTGAAATCCATAACAATTAGAGATATTGACATTTAAGATACTCAAAGATGTTCAAAAATTAGGGATCATGGGAAAAGGAGAACAGAAATGTGTACCGGTCTATAAAATAATAATGCATGCTCTAAAATTGGATCAGAAGGATTGTCTAGGAGTTAGGGCTCATGCACACCACCGTATTTTGCATTCTTTGCAGATTGCACACGGACCCGTTCATTTCTATAGGCCTCCCCCCCAAAAAAAAGAAGTTAGCAATATGAAGTGATAGTTGTATAGTGGGATTAAGTTGAAGCCTCTCTGTGCAGCACCCCAGAACAAAATTACTGCAAAATTACTGCAATTAGGGCAGTTGTTGGTAATTGACAATTGTTAATGTTGTATTGTTAAGTAAAATCTACGGATTTATAATATTTGTATACCTAATGGCACTGTATGGACAGCTGAGGGTTAAGTTATTGGCTCATCTCCTTAGGATGCCAAGAGATGAACCTGGGTCCGCTACCTGGTTAGTTAGTCGATTCTGTGCTTGGCTGAGGAAGAGAGAGGAACTACATGCGTAAGCTCCTCAAAGCTATGCCTGAGCTCAGAGAACCTTTGTCTCTGAGGAAATATATAGCCAAGGAAGCATCTGCTACACAAACGTGCTTCAGAGAAACTAAAATCAGGAGGTCCAGAATCTACAAGGCCATGCATTGGTGTAAATCAGCAAGGTATTGTGCACATTTATGGCAGAGAGGCTTTGCTGCAGTGAGAGGGAACTTTGCTGATGCTTCCTTCCACTCTTTGAGACAGCTTGACAAGCAATGTCTTAAATCTGCACCCCTCATCCCAGGAATTACAGAAATGTTTACCGAGAACCTCATTTCATGCCTAATGTTCTGCAGAGACACTTTAGAGAGACAGAGAGAATGAGTACTATAACCCCCATCATTCATGTTGACCATATATTGCTATTGGGGAAGGATTTGCACAGTGATCTACTTTGGAACTGTGCCTTGTCACTGTAGGATGTGCTACTACTCCTATTCTGCACTTTAGTAAAGAGAGAATTATTTATTTACACCAACTAGCCTGGTTACTGATTCCACCATTCGCCGGTCATGCACCTGACCTCCTGCCTAGCATCCAGAACAACACAACACCAAGTGCACCCCAGCTACCATCGGGCAGGAGCACCAAGTGAAGAAAGGGTGTGCCCTCCTGTTACTGACCAGCCCCAGGAAGAGCCAGAGGGAAGTTTGCCACTGTGATCTGTGAGCACAACAACTACCCTCTGGGCCACAACTACTACTCCCATTCTCCAATTCATTCTCTTGGGCTTGCTGCTATATTCCTATATTGAGTTTTGTTCAATAATAGTATGGTAATGCTATTCAGTCACTATTTAGTGGTCTTGGTAGTTAGTAGGTTATAGTGTCTCGTTACCTTCGTTGCGGTTCTGGTTCCTATTAATTTCTGCCAAAAATCCACTTGTAGTTAAAAAGTGCCTATAATCTCTCCTGGCATGTCTGTTTTAGTAACTACTTTGATTCTCTATCATTCCTACTAGATGTTTCTAAATGGATTTCCAACAGTCTGTCCCTGTGAAGTATGACACTATCCAATCAGCGCTGACAGTCTCAGAATGTGCAGGGACACGCCAGAATGTGCAGGTAACACCCAGACTGTTGGTAATTCATTCATAAACTTCAAGGAGGAATAACAGGGGAACAGCACAACAAAGAGTTATATGAAAAGATGCCCCAAAATTGTCAGACATTGTATAAACGATTTTTATTGGCGTTTTTAATAAACACAAAAAGCAAAGAATCAAATATCGATTCTAGTGTCTCTCAGGTAGCACAGATAAGCATGTACACTATGTGAGTATTTATACCAGTGGTAGCATATAAGGGATTATACAATGTTCATCAGTATTTGGACAGTAGCATATGGTAAACATGTGGAGAAAGACTGGTAAGCTGTCCCACCTGAAAGTATTTTGTGGGACAAGCATTAGGAAGCTTGAAGAAGAAAAAGAAAGGTAGGACGAGGAAGAAGAAGAACATGGCCAGAGAGGCAATCAAACAGTCAAGCACAAAGATGACATGAGGATAAAGGGGGTGGTTTTAATGGGGTTGGGCAGAGGTGGAAAGAAAGGGATCAGGGTAAGCGAGACAGAAAACCAATAATCCTATCAGTAGAGAGCTGGAGAACTGAATTGGGACATACAGGAGGCCCACTTTTAAGGGAAGTCCATGGAAAGCCAAGTACATATAAGCTGGTCTGATGTGTCATTCATTTCAGCAAATCCATCTATTCAATCCACTATGACGACTATCTTCAATTGTCCTTTTAAGGACCCTTTAAAGAGATGTGGTCCGAAATGACCAAAAGGAGAGCAATTTGAGGAGTTGTAGTCAATCTGTCACCCGGTAATAGATGTCAAAAATAGCATGCCAAAAGGACTAAATAGCTGAGCATGACTACCATATGTCTGTTAGGCCTCGTCCACATTTCCGTGTCAGTGACACATCCGTGAAAAAAAGCTTACGTGTTTCATCCGTGAAGCTGTCCGTGAAGGATCCGTGGTTGGTCCGTGTGTTAGTTTTTACCATCCGTGTGGCATCCATATTTCACTGACGTTGCTCAGCTGAAAATTGATTTCCAAAGAATCTCCTATTAGTCATCAGTGAAAAACGGACGCATCACAGACACAAGACGGATGTGTGTCAGTGATTTTCACTGACCCATAGACTTCAATGGGTGTGCTTGGTCCACATCACGGATCAAAGTAGTGCATGTCCTCGTGAATTTTTTACTGACCCACGCTCAGTAAACAAATACTGAAATGTGAACAGATACATTTCAATCAATGGGTGCATGTGGTGTCCGTGAAAAATGCGGACAGCACACATCAGTGAAGAACGGAAATGTGGACGAGGCCTTACTGTACCTACCTCAGTGTTGCAAAACCAAGAGACTTCAGAAACCACAGGGTTTATTCTGTGTAAATCCTCTGTTTGAATCTGGAAGTTTTTTGGGCTAAGCAAGAAGACGGTATTTTATGTGTTAAGGCAGGCTTACACTGCATGATGTAACAGCCAGTTGTCAGGAAGGAAGCATTCCTTCCCGCCAGTCGGCTGCTCGTTCAGTGACAGAGACCGCTGCATTTACATACAGAGATCTGCTTCACTGTATAAGGATGAGGGAGCGCTACTGAGATCACTCATCCCTATACTGCTGCATTGTTTCTGGGCAGCAGATCACTGTTTAGACCACGCAATCTGCTGCCCAGAAATGATAGTTGGTAGGGCTACACGAACTACAGGATCACCCAAAGAACAAACATTTTGCTTGTTGATTGGGTGATCAGAGGCACATTTACATGGACAGATTGTCGGTATTGATTGCTAACAGGAAAGTTTGTTCCCAATAATCTTCCCAAATATAAAAAAATTTGGGGAGTTGTGCTTTGTGATGCTGAGAGTGATTGTTGGATGTGTATTGAGAAACTGGGTGGGGCAGGGGGGCCCATACAAAATTTTGCTATGAGACCATATGAGTGTATATGCCCCTGGGTGCAATCACTGATATTACTTTCCCTCCTATGACACATGGAGCACGTGTTCCTGCCATGGTACAATTAATGTTTCTTATAGGTTTTATTGCTGTCTTATATTCACACAAGACAATGATTGGATGTTTTTGATGTTATAGTTGATCATCTAGCTGTATTTTAACATCTGTAATTATTCCATTTTCATTATTACACATCATGTTACTAGATTTATTTTTGTTACTAAGGACAAGCTCAGCATTGAAATGCTATGATCTTTCTTCATTAGTACCTTGTACGTTTTTATGACAATGTGCACAACTAGATGACCTTTTGTAATTAAATGTGAGCTATTGTTGCGTCTGACACAATATGAGGATAGTAAATGATTTAGTGACAGAAGAAATCCATAAGATGTTAAATGTTCTATGCACTAACATTTTCAATGAAATCAGATTACTGCATTTTTTTTGCATTATAAGATGTCCTTGCCCATAAAATGCACTTAGGTTTTAAAAGAGGAAAATAAGAAAAATACATTTTTCATCAGACCTCAGATCAGACTCCAATGTTAATCAGACTTCAGATCAAACCCCCAATGTTAATCAGACCTCAGATCAGACCTCCAATGTTAATGAGACCTCAGCTCCGACCCCCAATGTTAATCAATCAGACCTCAGCTCATAGCCCTACTCAGACCCCCAATGTTAAGGTCCTTTTACACGGGCCGATTATCGGCCGAAAAATCGTTCCTAGGAATGCTAGTGCCGATAATCGGCCCGTGTAAAAGTGGCCCTAATCAGCCGACGAACGAGCAAAACGCTCGTTCGTCGGCTGATTGGATCTTTTGGTTTCTACAAAAGATCCAATCTGTCGGGCGCACATCGGCCTGTGTAAACAGGCGATGTGCGCCTGACAGTATGGAGCTTCCCGGCCGCACGAGCGATACAGCGATCACTCGTGCGGCCCGGCGCTCGATCCATCGGGCCGTGTAAAGGCTCCCTGCCCGAGCGCCGATATCGCTGATCGGCGCTCGGGCAGGGAGACACATCGGCCCGTGTAAAAGGGCCTTAAATCAGACCTCAGATCAGACCCCTAATGTTTATTAGACCTCAGCTCAGACCCCCAATGTTAATCAATCAGACCTCAGCTCAGAGCCCTAATCAGACCCCCAACGTTAATCAGACCTCAGATCAGACCCCTAATGTTTATTAGACCTCAGCTCAGACCCCCACTTAGACCTCATATCAGACCCCCAATGTAAATAAGACCTCAGCTCACAACCCCCCCAATCAGGCCTCCATTGTTAATCAGACCTCAAATAAGACCGCAGCTCATACCCCCAATCAGACTTCAGATCAGCCCCTTAATGTTAATTAGACCTCAACTCAGACTCCAGTGGAAAACAGAGACACACATCATCAGAAGGTCGATTTCGACTACACCTCCAATCAGACCTCAGAACAAATCCCCAATGTTAATCAGACCCCCAATCAGACAAAAATAAAATTAACTCACCTCTCCTCTTCTGGACACTGCCACCACCCCTCAGATCCATCACTCTTCATGTCATGCTATGTCGTGATCTGACATTGCACGATGTGAGGTCACATAGCACACCTGTGTCCTCATGTTGTACACATGTCACAGCACAACATTCAGCGCTGGCAGGAGAAGACCCAGGAGCGGTGAGTACTGCCAGCACAAGGAGTGCTGTATTCACAGCTCCCCAGTCCTACTGTGTACTAATGATCCCCTGAGGAAGTCATTTGGTGAAACGTGCGTTGGGGTGAGGCTGCACTGGTCGGTATCCATTATTTCATGTACTTTGCTTTTGACCTATGTAATGTATGGTTATAGTCCTTATGTTTGCTGTGTGAGGCTTTTTTTAATCTGCGCCTTGGTGACTGATTTTTCCCTAATATATGTTCTTTGATATATGCAGTAAGCACTTTGTACTTTATATTACTTTGAACTAAATGGGGAGCTGCCTCTATGGTTAGTTCTAATATTTTAGCCCCACCTACAGCTTTTGTGAGTCATTTAGCCTAAATTATTTGGATAACCTTCTTGTTGCACCGTTTTGTCTTTGTGTCTACCTTACCGCCATTTTTATTGATTATGTGTTATTCTATAATGTATATGTATCATTCCTGAAAATGAATGCTTTTTAAGGCTTAAAATAAAGATTGTATTTTTTATTGACCTAGTATATTATACTGTATCTTATAGAGCAAAAAATATGGTATATCATGGTGTGGCCTATCACTATTACACGTATCCTACTTGACAATGGCACAGCAATGCCCTATGCCATTCATTGCTGGTTCTTCCCCTCTTTATGGGCATGAACTAATACTACCATGATCATACAGGGCAATGTGCTCCCCACAAATTATGATTTTAGGTGCCGCATGAATCAACTAACAAGCATTGGCTTGTTTGCTAGGTGATTTGGCCAATTATTGGAAACCAGTGTTCTTATCAACATTTGTCCCTGATAACTATCCCAATCCTTGGCCCATGTAAAAAGGCCATAACTCACACAGACACAAAAAGGTTCGAAATTTTAGTTTAATAATTGGCAGCCATAGAAGATATGAAAACTTCATTTGCACTTGGAGTCTGAAAGGTCCAATGGTCCCTTTACCATGCAGAAGGACGGTAAGGACATGGCATTTGCCACTTGGGCGGGGGGGGTGGGGGGGTTGTTCTTACAATTTTTTTAATTATGGTCAAAACTTTAAAGAGTTTTGCCTTTCTGTTTCTTTCTCCATTTTTATGCATTCCTTAGTGGGACACCTGCTACATTTTCATCTATATTGTTATAATGCTGTAATGTTACAAACCATAGCTATTTATTTGCATGTATTTCATATGCATCTCACACACTTTTTATTGTCATTGCATAAAATTAGAAAACATTTATTACATTTAATTAGATAAAAAAGCTAATGAAATGCACAGACCACAATCTGTTTACATTTTATGCTAATGCAGAATTAACTTTTATTAATTGTCAATAGAAAAATTTGTCTGGTAGGATCCTATTTACCAGTCAGGGTTTCATATTTCTGTGCTGTGATTGAGGATTACTTGGATATTTTAAGAGCAATGCTTTCTGGGATATCCCATTGATTACTTATCCTAAGAATACATAATCAGTGGGAGCCTGATCCCAGCCAACCCTCCTGTACTGCAATTCAGCCTCAGAGTTGTTCATAATGGACAGAGTAATGCACACTAATATGTACCAGAAACCCAAATTGGTGGGAAAAGGGGTTTCTGTTATCTCCACTCTACTGAGGACTTTTTTTGTGGGTGACTGTGCTCTCAGTACCATGACAAAGAACAAAGCATGTCTCCGTGAGCAGATCTATGTCTTGGGGGCTTGGCTGGTTTCCTTCTGGCCTCCATCTGTCTGCTGTCTGTGGAATACTGAAGTCTAGTTAATCTAGGGAATAAAGGCATCGTATTGTTATACAGTGGCATCGATATGAGCAATACCTTAGGAAATCATGCCAACATATTAAGATGGGCACTGTAAAGTACTGTGTGAAAGCATTCTCAAGGTGGTCATACACATTAGAGAGAAGTTGGTTTATGACTGAACAACAGTTAAACAATCATCTGGTGAATGATCATTTCGCAGACATGGCCACAGACATTTTAATCCATGTTGACCATAATGACCAGTTGGATTACACATATGTCAAGGTATGTAGTGTTTTTTTTTGTTCTAATTAAAATTGTTCAAACTGGTCATTCATGTTCAGTGAAATAGGGCAATGGACGTTTCTGGAAATGTTCTTTCTTTCATCCACAAACAATCTTTCTTTGAATGAAAGATCTTTCAGCCAACTATCGGATGAAAATAACAGATCCAACTGACTTCTTTTCAGACAATAATGAGAGAAGAGAATGACAATAGAAAGAGAAGAATAAAAAACATGTCAGCATAAATAATAAAGCGGTTGTCTCACTTCAGCAAATAGGATTTATTATGTAGAGAAAGTTAATACAACCACTTACTAATGTATTGTTATTACCCATATTGTTTCCGTTTTTCCATCACATTATACACTGCTCGTTTCCATGGTTATGACCACCCTGCAATCCATGAGTGGTGGTTGTGCTTGCACACTATAAGAAAATGCATCAGACTATGTGAGCTCCCATGGTCCCGGCCACCAGAGAGGCTGACATTTTTTCCTATAGTGTGCAAGCACGAGCACCACTGATGGATCACAGGGTGCTCGTAAGCCCTTTAAAGGGAGTCTTTCACCTGTTTTGCACCTATATAACTAAGAGCACTTCCCCACAGAAGATTGCATACACATCCCAGACATACCTGTGTGCACTGTGTGCCTTTATTACATGTCCAGGAAAAGCACTTTTATTCTGCTGGAAAACAGCTCCCAAGTGCCCAGCTCTGCTGCTGTTGCATACCAGACTGAAGAGGGGAGAGCTGCTTTAGCTGCTCGTATCTTGGGATTGATAGCAGATAGAAAAATGGTTCTGACCTTTTTTGAAAGCTGACATTCCAAGCTTTCAAATGATGAGAAAGCTGTTTTTAGTTTCACTTTCAGCTGGGCACTTGGGAGCTGTTTTCCAGCAGAATAAAAGTGCTTTTCCTGGACATGAAATACAGAAACACAGTGCGCACAGGTACAGTGCCTTGCGAAAGTATTCGACCCCCTGGAACTTTTCAACCTTTTGCCACATTTCAGGCTTCAAACAAAAAGATATAACATTTTAATTTTTTGGTGAAGAATCAACAACAAGTGGGTCACAATTGTGAAGTGGAACGAAATTTGTTGGATCATTTAAATTTTTTTTGTAATAATAAAACTGAAAAGTTGGGCGTGCAAAATTATTCGGCCCATTTACTTTCAGTTCTGAAAACTCACTCCAGAAGTTCATTGAGGATCTCTGAATGATCCAATGTTGTCCTAAATGACTGATGAAGAGAAATAGAATACATCTGTGTGTAATCAAGTCTCCGTATAAATGTACCTGCTCTGTGATAGTCTCAGGGTTCTGCATCATGAAGACCAAGGGACACACCAGGCAGGTCCGTGATACTGTTGTGGAGAAGTTTAAAGCCGGATTTGGATACCAAAAGATTTCCCAAGCTTTAAACATCCCAAGGAGCACTGTGCAAGCGATCATATTGAAATGAGTATCAGACCACTGCAAATCTACCAAGACCCGGCCGTCCCTCTAAACTTTCATCTCAAACAAGGAGAAGACTGATCAGAGATGTAGCCAAGAGGCCCATGATCACTCTGGATGAACTGCAGAGATCTACAGCTGAGGTGGGAGAGTCTGTCCATAGGACAACAATCAGTCCAACACAAATCTGGCCTTTATGGAAGAGTGGCAAGAAGAAAGCCATTTCTCAAAGATATCCATAAAAAGTCTCGTTTACAGTTTGCCACAAGCCACCTGGAAGACACACCAAACATGTGGAAGAAGGTGCTCTGGTCAGATGAAACCAAAATCAAACTTTTTGGAAACAATGCAAAACGATATGTTTGGCATAAAAGCAACACAGCTCATCACCCTGAACACACCATCCCCACTGTCAAACAAGGTGGTGGCAGCATCATGGTTTGGGCCTGCTTTTCATCAGCAGGGACAGGGAAGATGGTTAAAATTGATGGGAAGATGGATGGAGCCAAATACAGGACCATTCTGGATGAAAACCTGTTGGAGTCTGCAAAAGACCTGAGACCAGGACGGAGATTTATCTTCCAACAAGACAATGATCCCAAACATAAAGCAAAATCTACAATGGAATGGTTCAAAAATAAACGTATCCAGGTCTTAGAATGGCCAAGTCAAAGTCCAGATTTGAATCCAATTGAGAATATGTGGAAAGAGCTGAAAACTGCTGTTCACAAACGCTCTCCACCCAACCTCAAAGAGCTTGAGCTGTTTTGCAAAGAAGAATGGGCAAGAATTTCAGTCTCTAGATGTGCAAAACTGATAGAGACATACCCCCAAGCGACTTGCAGCTGTAATTACAGCAAAAGGTGGTGCAACAAAGTATTAATGCAAGGGGGCCAAATAATTTTGCAAGCCCCACTTTTCAGTTTTATTGTTACAAAAAAAGTTTAAATGATCCAATAAATTTTGTTCCACTTCACAATTGTGACCCACTTGTTGATTCTTCACCAAAAATTTAAAATGTTATATCTTTTTGTTTGAAGCCTGAAATGTGGCAAAAGGTTGAAAAGTTCCAGGGGGCCGAATATTTTCGCAGGGCACTGTATGTCTGGGATGTGTGTGCAATCTTCTGTGGGGCACTGCTGTTAGTTATGTAGGTGAAAATAAGGTGACAGACTCCCTTTAATCTTTAATTAGCAACAAGTGCTTGCTTTGTCTAGGGGTGGTGGAGGGGGTAAAAGCTATTGTAATTATATATTTGACTGCCATCCTATGTCAGAATCTACCTGTTTCAAAAATACAGGGAGATTCAGAAGCCCTGACTATTCTGTTATAACTCCTGTTAAGATAAAGCAATCTGAACAAAAAAAATACACTACATACCTTGACATATGTGTATTCTATTGCATTACATGCAAATCTAGACGTGATCTCGATTTTCTGCCAGAATCAGATGTTTTCCTTCAACTCTTTCACAGCGCCAAGCTTGTTCTGATAGACTTTTCCTTTGAGCATACCCCAAAGGAAGAAGTCTGGTGATACCAGATCCAGCAACCATAGTGGTCAAAGCCGCATTGAAATTACCCTGTTGCCGAAAAAGGACTCAATTTCTGCCATGCCCCTTTTCAATGTAAGTACCTTCTATTAACTTACGATCATCCTACTACATTTTCTATGTCGGCCTGTCCCATACCCCACCCATGCCACACCCACTTTTTTAGACCTGCGTGAGCGGGGAAGAGTCAAAGCTTGAGGCGCTAATAACCTTTGTGTCACAATTTGAACCAGAAATATGCCTAATATAGGTGAATTTCTGGATAGTAAATGACCCCCATAATTCATATCAGCAAATATTTAAATACTGAACAAATTCCATTAGTTTAATGGGTTGCATCAAAAGAGGCATAGATGCCCATGATGAGAACATAGTCCTGCCACTTTACAAATCACTAGTCAGACCACATATGGAGTACTGTGTACAGTTCTGGGCTCCTGTGAACAAGGCAGACATAGCAGAGCTGGAGAGGGTTCAGAGAAGGGCAACTAAAGTAATAACTGGAATGGGTGGACTACAGTACCCAGAAAGATTATCAAAATTAGGCTTATTCACTTTAGAAAAAAGACGACTGAGGGGAGATCTAATAACTATGTATAAATATATCAGAGGTCAGTACAGAGATCTCTCCCATCATCTATTTATCCCCAGGACTGTGACTGTGTCGAGGGGACATCCTCTGCGTCTGGAGGAAAGAAGGTTTGTACATAAACATAGAAGAGGATTCTTTATAGTAAGAGCAGTGAGACTATGGAACTCTCTGCCTGAGGAGGTGGTTATGGTAAGTTCACTAAAAGAGTTCAAGAGGGGCCTGGATGTATTTCTGGAGGGTAACAATATTACAGGTTATAGTTACTAGAGTGGGGTCGTTGATCCAGGGAGTTATTCTGATTGCCTGATTGGAGTCGGGAAGGATTTTTTTCCCCTAAAGTGGGAAAAATTGGCTTCTACCTCACAGGGTTTCCTCTGTTCTGTAAATTATAGAACATCACCCCTTGAAAAAGCAGACCGCGAAACACGCGTCAGGGCGTGGATTGGTGGCCTGTTAGTGTGGAAGGAAGCGTTATTTAGTCAGTATTTGGCGTTGTGTTTGTACTTTTGGCCATGTAATTTTGTTATTTGTGATACCACTTGACTTATACTGGTTATCTGCTGACCTTGTTATTTGCACTTGCACTTTATAGTCCCTCTGCCATACTCCACCTCTCCTATGTATTTTAATTGTTTTTAACCTTTTGTGTATTGCCAATCATGTGTGTATTTTGATTTTTCATTAATAAAATTGTACTAATCATGCTATAGTGATTTTGTATTGGTTACTTTTTACATTCCATATATATAATTGGTAATATAAATTATAGAACGGGGCCTATTATCGTCTGGATTGTGGATAAGAATAGTTATTTCTGTTGACGGGAGTGAGAAAAATACGGAGTGCACAAGGAAGGTATCCGTATACTGCAGATCCGTGGTGGACCAAATATGTACAGGCTAGTAAATGTCACTACTGACTCAATAATAAAACAATAGCTGTATCATCGCTGCAAATACCTAATGTCCACAAGAATACACACACTTTAACACGGTAAGGGTAAGATAACATTTATTTGCTTCTATGAAACAGATGGATCATGGTTGGTTGGTGAGATACAGTGACTGAACTGTGTTATCTCCAGGCAGGTTTCCACTGCAGGCACTGTGCTATTTTAACCTTTGTATTTACTGTGCAGCTGTTCAAATAACTGTATCAAAAGTATTGTGGCTTTTACTTTAAATAGACAATAACCATGTATTATGTTTTTTTTTCTCATGATCCATTTTGGTGTACAATGAATTAGTGCTCCTCCTCTTACTAGAGCGCATTTATCAACACGAGATGAAAATAATTAAATACATTAATAATTAAAATAAAATAAAGAAATGGATAAGTTGTCCACACCCTTACCAACACCAGGCTGTGGAAATCCATAGCCTTAGGTCACTTTCACACAGTCAGTATTTGGTCAGTATTTTTCATCAGTATTTGTAAGCCAAAACTAGGAATGGGTCCAAAACACATAAGAGGCCAACATATTTCCATTATACTTCTTCTCTGTAGGTTCCACTCTTGGTTTTGGCTCACAAATACTGATGCAAAATACTGACCAAATACTGACCGTGTGAAAGTGGCCTAAGGCCTCTTTCACATGACAATATTTTTTGCGGACTCCGATCCGCATTTTTTTGCTGATAAAATGTGGACCCATTCATTTCTATGGGTCCGCAAAAAATACTGACAGAACGTTACGTAGCCCGCAAAAAAAAAAAATAGAACATGTCCTATTCTTGTACGTTTTGCGGACAAGGGTAGGCATTGTTACAATGGATCCGCAAAAAAAACGTATGCTATATGGACGTCATCCGTTTTTTTGCGGATCCGCAATTTGCAGACCGCAAAAAACAATGTTTGTGTGAAACTAGCCTAAAGGTACATTCACACGACCGTGGTTTGGTTCTGCATCCGAGCTGCATTTTTTGCTGCTCGGGTGCGGACCCATTCACTTCAATGGGGCACTTCGTGTGCTGTCCGCATCAGTTGCTCCGTTCCGTGGCCCCGCAAAAATTATAGATCATGACCTGTTCTTGTCCGTTTTGTGGACAAGAATAGAGATTTCTACAACGGGTCGCCCGTTCCGTTCCGCAAATTGCGAAAGGGCAGCATCCGCAATTTGTGGACCGCACACGCCGCGGCTATCATAGGAATGCCTATTCTTGTCTGCAATTGCGGACAAGAATAGGACATGTTCTATTTTTTTTGTGGGGCCGCGGTACGGAGCATCGGATGCAGACAGCACATGGTGTGCTGTCCACATCTTTTGCGGCCCCATAGAAATGAATGGGTCTGGATCTGAGCCGCAAAATATGCGGATCGGAGCCCGCAAAAACCACTTCCTTCAGTGATTATGAGCCAAAACCAGGATTGGAGCCTCCACAGACATGAGGTATAAGGGAAAGATCTGCACCTGTTCTGTGTTTAGAGCCTCACCTGGTTTTGGCTGCAAATCACTGATGGAAATCACTGACCAAAACACTGACGTGTGAATAAGGCTTAAAGGTACATTCACACAAATGCGGACCCATTCACTTCAATGGAGCCGCAAAAGATGCGGACAGCACACGGAGTGCTCCATTCCTTGGCCCCGCAAAAATGATAGATCATGTCCTTTTCTTGTCTGTATAGGCATTTCTATAATGGGCCGCCCGTTCCGTTCCGGAATGCACATGGGCGGCATCCGTGTTTCGCGGATCCGTAATTTGCAGACTGCAAAACACGGCCCTTAGGGCTCATGCACATGGCTGTAGTTTTTTGCAGATTGGATGTAAGGCACGCAACTGGATGGCGACAAACTCATTCCAATAACTGAGGAACAGCTTTACTAAAGATGATTTTGCAATACAGCAACAAACTCTTGTACTTGTGGAACAGGTAAATTTATATTCAATAGGGACGCTGTCTCTTTAAGAAACTGAGGGTGTAACTACAGTCTCTGTACAATTGGTTTAACTTTACGTATGGCCCCTGAGACACTGCATATTTTCTTTCCGTGTCCAATCCCTTTTTTTTGCGGACCATATGAGGAACCATTCATTTCAATGGGTCCCGCCTAAAAAACGAAGTTACTCCATGTACATTCCATTTCTGTATGTCCGTTCCGCAAAGCAATAAAACATGTCCTATTATTGTTCGCATTACGGACAAGGATAGGACTGTTCTATTACAGACCACCTGTTCCGTTCCACAAAATACGAAATGCACACGGACGTCATCCGTATTTTTTGTGGATTCATGTTTTGTGGACCGCAAAATTCATTCGGTTGTGTGAATGACCCCTTACTGTTCCTGCTACCGGGCGAGGTGCCCTCCTGGTGCTTGATATCTATCTCTCCAAGGCAGGACCTTTCTCTTTGCTGCAGTGGAGAATCTGGCTGCTTCACACTGTGCTCCCTTGCACTAGTCCTTGTTGCACTCTTTTTTCAGTGTAACACAATGCTCTGCCTGTCACAGCCTCTCTGTAACTGTCTGGACTGCACTGCTTCATTTGGTTGGCCTCATCATATCACCCTTGAGCTCTGGTAACAAACCCTGCTTGGGATCTCCTGCACTGCACTCCTCTCCTTCTCCAAGCACTGGCTTCACTGCTCTTCCTGTGTATAAGACTTTGTCTTCCCCTGTTATTTCTAGCTGGGAACAGGCTCCCTCTGCTAGACTGGAATGATGACAGCAAGTCTCTATGTCCCAGCACCGCAGCAGCTACTCCTGATGCTACACGGATGTGGATCCATTATTTTCAATGAGGCTACAAATGATACGGACAACACATGGCATCCGTTCCGAGGCCTGGCAAAAAAAAAATGTCCTATTTGTTTTTTGTTTTTTTTTTAAAAGAAAGTTTCATGCACTCAGCCAGGATCTGTTAAGGCTGTGTGTATGAGCCCTAAGTCTAAGCGCTTTACAGGTCTCCTGTGCGCCGGAGAGCGGGGAGCGGGGTCCAGGCTCCTGATATGAAAGCCCAGAACAGCAGAAGAGCCAACCCAGGGAATTTAACTCCTTAGATGCCGTGGTCAATAACAACCTCTGTCTTCCATTGGTACTCCACAAATTAGATTAGACGTTCCGATGTCTTGGCATTGCAGCCTAGTGCCTACTGAAGGCAAAGGCCTGCCTTCAGTATCATTCATAAGAGGCCATGTCTCCCTGACGCATCCTGCTGGTGGATGTCAGTATAGTCCTGACAAAAAAATACCTACCATTGTAGAAGTGTATAGCCATGTATTGTAGCAGTGATCAAAAGATTGCCTATTAAAGTCCCCTTAAGGGACTATCCAGCCAAAAAAGTTAAAAATAAAAAAATCAAGCCCTCACATAGCTCTGTAGAAAAAAAAATAAAAGTTATGAGAATTGGGATGTGGCAATGCGTCTGCCCCAGAGAGTAAAATTATCATATTATTTATGTAAAAAAATTCTGCAAAGTTTATAATTTGAAAACTCAATGAAGGTATTGTTATTTTCTGCATCCCCGAAAAACGAGTTAATGAAAGTTAATCAGTAAGTTATGTGAACCCCAAAATGGTGCCATTAAAAACTACAACTTGTCCCGCAAAAAAAACAAGCTCCCAAAAGGCTATATTGATTGAAAAATAAAAGAGTTATGGCTATTGGAATGTGACAATGAAAACATGGGTTAAATGCATGGGTTTTTATTTGCAAAAACACTGCAGTCAGATGTTTGCTAAAAAGTAGTATAAAATATAAAATGCACACTGGTGATTCATACACTACCCTTTGTAAAAATTCTGCTACAGTAAGGCCTTATTCAGATGTCAGTAAATCATGGAGAGCACACATATCCATGGATTTCAGGCAGTGAAAACGTCATGATGCCTGGCCCTGCAGGGCTGTGGAGTCGGTAAGCCAAAGCCCCGACTCCAACTCCGACTCCAACTCCTCAATTTCCCCTAACTCCGACTCCCGACTCCCAATCTGACTCCGACTCCGTCATACATGGCGCATGTTTAAGTGATAACTGTGATAAACTTTGCATAAATCAATAGTACATATATATTACAAACTTTTTTGTCATGACATATGTTTTACTGGATATCTTATATCTTTTCTCTGGGTACAGCTCACTAACGGCCTGATGTATGAAAACTGTCTAGGTCTAAGAATTTCTTTGTTGCCCTTAGCAACCAATCAGAGCTCCCTTTTCATTTCTCCAGAGCACTATATGAAATGAAAGGGGAGCTCTGATAGGTTTCTATGGGCAACAAAGAAACTTCTACACCTAGACAGTTTTCATACATAAGGCTCTAGGTGTTTTACATCAGAGGAAAATCAAACTAAAACATAAAGCATACAGAGAGAACATGCACTGGACAATTGATTTATGCACAGTTTATTGAAAGTTTAGATATACTAAGAAGTACTTGCCTTAAAGGGAACCTGTCAGCTCTGAAAAACCCTCCAAACTAGAGTAAGTGGTGTATAGTGTAAGTGACATCGAGTCCGGTTATGTAATTTTTATCTTCATACTCCCTTGCATTCTGACTCTGTGCTCTGACAAACCAGCAGTAAAATGAACTCAGTGGACTACAGTGCTCACTCACATAATGGAGAGGACTCAAGAAGAGTCCTCTCAATGCATTTTACTCCTGGTTTGTGGGAGCACAGCATCAGAATGGAAGTGAGTATGAGATAAAACTTACATAATCGGATTCAGCACCACTTACACTATACAACGCTTACTCTAGTTCAGGGGGTGTTTCGGAGCTGACAGGTTCGCTTTAAAGAGGTTTTCTCAGCACACTGATTCACTGGCTGACATGCAGTTTGCACTCACTCTGTCTCCTCAGGCTGTGGGTGGGTCTCCAGCAGTTATTAGCATATATTAACTTACTCTGACAGAGCAGGAGATTGTGATCTCTAACACAATTACAGGTAAAGCCATGCTTCTCAGTCCTCACACCACTTGGACCTTTTGCTTACTGCAAGTAATCACTCAGAACTCAGTCCCATCATTCTTCACTGCTCTCAGCCAATCAGATAACAGTCTTTCTGGGCTGCAGGTTACCATAGAAACCTGTGTACAGTGTGATACCTGCTGAACTATCTATAGTTCATGACTAAAGTAAAAATCTATTGACCAGAAAATGTATTCTTTTAACTGTCCCGTTATGATGAAAGCTAATCTTTGTAACTAGTGAGAAAACCTCTTTAATCCTGTTTCTGTAGTAGATCTGAGATGAGTGCAGCCATTCCTTCCCAGTGCCTTTTTCCTCTGATCTGTAGCAGAGGAGCTTCACTTCTGAGCATCTACATAAAGGGCAGCACACAGTCATCTCAACTGAAAGCCTAGATCCTTACATCAGGAATAGAACAGACATTTATAAGACTTTTCATCATTTTCCCAAATTCTTATGAAAATATATTCAGCACATACTGCATTGAACTAAATGTACCAATTTATTATATATTTTAGGAGTCGGAGTCGGTCCAATTTATACCAACTCCAACTCCGACTCCACCAAAATGGACACCGACTCCAACTCCGACTCCACGACTCCGACTCCACAGCCCTATGGCCCTGTCAATTAAAGTGCAGAGGGTTCAGCAGATGCAGAGAGAACTGAGCCTCTAATTGTAATGGTAACGTCCCCTGTTGCTTCTAGAGGCTCATTTGTATATATTAAACCATCATTTTTCTCAGCAATTAAGGCTACTTTCACACTAGCGGCAGGCCTGATCCGGCAGGTGAAGGGTGCTGCCGGATCAGGACTGCCGCAGCGACATGTGTGGAGCCGGAACCGCGCTCCGGCCCCACACATGTCACACAGTACATACATACACACACACACAGACACAAACACATATACACAGACAAATACACATACATACATACTTACATGCTCCCGGCAGGTCTTCAGAGCGACGGAAAAGCAGGACCGCTCACACAGGTGACGATTCCCCACAGCGCCCTCTGCTGGACGCCTGGTGGAATCGTCACCTGCGCACGCCGTCCTGTCCCTCCGACGCTCTGAAGACCTGCTGGGGTGCATGTAAGTATGTATGTGTATTTGTATGTGTATATGTCTGTTTATGTTTATGTGTATGTCTATGTCTGTATGTGTGTATGTGTAGCCGGATCCGTCATGAACTCCATTGAAAGTCAATGGAGGGCGGATCCGGTTACCATTGTGGTCACACCAGACGGATCCATGCAAGTCAATGGGGGTCATTCCGGATCCGTCTTGGTGCAGATGCCTGGACCGGAGAGCAAACCGCAGCATGCTGCGGTTTGTTCTCCGGTCTGAAGACGGAACGGAATGCTTTCAGGAGCATTCCGTTGTCTTCAGTTCAGTTTTGTCCCCATTGACAATGAATGGGGACAAAACTGAAGCATTTTATTCCGGTATTGAGCCCCTATGACGGAACTCAATACCGGAATTTTAAAACGCTAGTGTGAAAGTAGCCTAAGGCGCCAAGATGGGACCAATACAGATGCCTTCAGCTGCCGAGTACATAGTACAAATCTGCCCTTTAATGAGCACTGCTAAGCAGAAATACACAGCTAGGTATATAGATCTCGTAGACCTATTAGTCATAAGAATGTGAACAATAGCCTTTGATCCATACACTGGGTAGAAAACATGCTGTCCTGGCGGAGCCCTGATTAATCCCCTGGATAGACGAGATTCAGAAGTGGCCCATTACTTCTTCCTCAATCACAGTGTGACTCACGCCACATCATACTGCAATACATGTAGAAATAACAAGCTGACAAGATGTGTCAGACTAGCTGCTGTGCACAAGAACGCTTGAGTGCGGGATACTATGGTCCTTTAGGTCCACAAAGCCTTTCAGCCAGATCCACAATTAATAAATAATATGGCTGATTTTCACTATTCATAATACAGACTCTGTACGCTGAAAACTATTTGCATATAACAATTTTCTCCCATCTTTGTGCCCTCTATTTTGTTACATCAGCCTTTCAGTGAATGCCTTTGTAGATTGTAGTTATTTCATTCTAATAAATCCATTAAAAACATATTACAGTCCACCATAAAAGCATCGACGTACTTCAAACCTATGTGCACTGGTTCTTAATCATACCATACTCTATACTGAAAGAAACCTCCATTTAATCCCCTCCGCCCTGCCACCTCAGAGCTTGGGAGGAGTAAAGCATCCTATTAACCCTTCACATACCATTAGATTAAATACATTGAACTGATATCAATAACTGATAACTAAGATTAGTTTTTTAATCCAATCCATTTGGATATCTGGTATTGAGAGTCCACATCCAATATGCCTCCCTATATCTTACTAAACTTTCCCAGTCACCCGTATGTGCGGATTTACGTACCTTTTCGATAGCTCTGAACGCATTTAAATTGCCTTGATGTACCGTATGTGAACAAAATGTTTTGCCCGCACCTGACAAATGCCTAGTAGCAGAATTACCTATATCATATATTTTCACCTATAAGTTTCCTGATCAATCTGACATGCGTCCCAGGGCAGACTGGCTATAGACCGCACAGGGAAATTGCAATTGTATTGCGGTCCGGCAGAGCTGAATACTGCAGCAATGTTTTATGCTGCACTGCGTATTTGGTTCTGCTGGGGCAGTATTTTGTGCTGCACTGTGGTATTGCTGGCAGCGCCTACTTATATTGGCTCTACCGTCTGTCAATTTGGACCCCCTACAACATGGGGCCACTTTTAGTTTTTTTTTCCATGGCCACTTTACGTTCCTAGTCTGCCCCTGGTGCTTCCTACCTATTGTAATTGACAAATACCTGTACTGAATTAAACGCATGCGCTGTATCGTAAAATTTAATACAATATTGTTTAGGGTAGATTCACATCACCGTTTCACTTTCCATTCTTTTGATCTGTCAGAAGAACAGAAAAAAAACAAACAAACTAAAAACAAATCCTTTCTGTTGAGCATCCGTTATGCTCATTTTGCATCTGTTTTAGCCATTTCCACCTGAGATCCATTATTTTAGATGGGAGAAAAAGTCCTTCGTGGAGACGGAAATGGCTCAAACGGATGCAAAATAAGGATAACGGATGCTCAAAATAAAGGATCCGTTTTTTTTCTGTTCTTTTGATGGACCAGAAGAACGGAAAACGAAACGGTGAAGTGAATCTACCCTGAGATGTCTGTGTAGATACAAAATTGTTAGTTCTCATTAAATATTTGCAAATACTAAATCTACTTTTACCACAATGGAAACAGCCAGACAACTGTAACCATGGAGGTTGATGAGAGTAAGCCCTTGTGATGAGAGTAAGCCCTTGTTTGGACCGTGATGTAGGGGTCCGAAACGCATAGACCGTCCATGTACTACTTGTTTGGCTTTTACTGCTATTAATAAAGACGCAAGCATTTTATACGGAAGCTGGACTTTACCTTTCTCTTTTCCATTTGGATGTGGCCGGATCCGGGCCCTGTCCGTGCTTCCTCTGCTGGATGTACAGGTGAGCGCTGCAGTTTGTTTGCCTTTTGCACCATATGCATTATATACCAAATAATGGTAATGGAATGTGAAAGGTTAATATGATTCATTCCACCCAAGCCCTGGGGTCCTAGGACAGGGTATTAAATGGAACTGTCTTTCACTATGGAGTATGATTAAGAACCAGTGCACATAGGTTTGAAACGCATCAACATTTTCATAAGTGGACTGTGATATGTTTATAATGAATTTACAATGTGGAGCTGTTTATGACACTATATATGGGGGCACCGTGAGGCTGGGAATCCAGCCAATTTCGGACATGATTGCCGGACTTCAGACGAACAAACACTGGTGCATGGATGGATGAGGTGGCGCAGATGTAGCATACTCAGGGTCCGCAATACACCAGCCTTGTGTACCCTGCATCATGGATCACGGACCCATTTACTTGAATGGGTCTGTAATCACGGAGACAGGGGCGTAGCTATAGGGGAAGCAGGGGAAGCAGCTGCTTTGGGGCCCAGACCCACAAGGGGCCCCCTCAGGAGGGAGAGTAATTGATTTTATTGTCAGGGCCCCCTCAACAGTATTATACAATGACATTATATACAGTGACACTATAGGAAACGGATGGAGCGGCTGTCAGGCCTTGTCTGGGAGAGCTCAATCTTGACTAGTCCCAAGAGTGAGGGTTGCATGTGAGTTCGGGGTTGTGAAGAAGTTTCTGGGGGGGGGGCCCCGTTCAAAAATTTGTTGTGGGGCCCAGTTAGTTGTAGTTACGCCACTGCACGGAGATGCGCCGCAAAAAAATAGAATTTGAAAAATAGACAGTCGGATGCGGATCACCGTTCACTTTAATCACTTTTATCTCCACAGAACTGTGTGGGGCTTGTTTTTTGCAGAACAAACTGTGATTTTTATTGGTACCATTTTTTGGCAGGCATACAACTTTTTGATCACTGTTATTCAATGTTTGGGGGATAAGGCCCTTTACGGTCCTCAGCCACTGTAATGTACGGGTACGTCATGGTGGCTGAAGGGGTAAAGCAATGTTCACATGACTTTTTTAGTCACAGACTTCTGTGCGGATATCCCACTGAAAACTACGCTGAAAATGCCTCCCACTGTTTTTAATTGGAGTTCTCGCTGGTGTTCACGCAGACGCGGATTATTTACATGTGGTTTTCCAGACTGCAGCTAAACTTTGAGCAGGTCCGCGGTACTGAAATTGAAAAACTGAGGCAGAAACTGTAGAGGTTTCTGAGGTGGAATATGTGTCAGATTTTCACAGCATCAAAATCTGCAGTGTGAATGCTGCAGGTACTCCACACAAAAAAAAAATATTGTGGAGAATCTGTGCACGCTATGTGCATATACTGTAGCGTGTATGCACTGTTTATTTGGTGCAAATTGTGCCAGAATTGTGGCCTGCAGTTTGCCCAGAGCTGTAGAGTTCCTTGTCGCTACTATTCCTTCAAGCAGATTACTTGCCTGAGGAGATCTCTCTGCTTCAGGGAGGCATTACTCAGATACATTGCCCCCTCCTGTATTCACAGCAGGTAGTAGGAGTAAGAAGCCTGTTCACATGAGGATAGACGGACAGACTTCCAGGTGTACAGTACTGCCCTGCTATCCTGTCACAGCCCTCAGTATACACAAGTACAGCTTGTAGCAGGAGCTATGTCCAGAGGAGACACGTGTAGCTGTCTCCACCTGTGACTCAGCCTGTGACGTGCCCAGCTCCTGTGACTGCCTGGCCGGGTCCCGTCATCCCGCCAGCTGCTCGTTCCCTGCTAGAAGCAGCTCTCTTCTCAGACAAGTCCGGCAGCTGCTGCTGAGGTAAGTTTCCTCTGACTGTCTGTGCTGTAGGTTTCTGGATGCTCAGCTCTTGCTTTAGTTTTACAGAACATTCTGTTTCTTAGAACTTCATTGTTTTTATGAGTTTCAGTGGCTTGTTGTTTTATTTTGCCTCAATAATATATTTATATCTATAGAGAAGTGGCTATAAGGAGGTGAGCCATTTATAAAACTCCTGGGTTCACATCATGTTTGTATATCTGTTTTGTAGTCTGCAAATCTCAGATCTACAAAAATACAGTTGCAGCCCCTGTGTTTTCTGCGTTTTTCTTTACCCATTGACTTCAATGTGGTCCGCAGTTTGCAGACATATTATATGTTTTTGCGGAAATCACACGGATGAACCTTGTTCTTTCCACATCCATATGTCCATTCCATAAAAATGTAACATGTCTAGGGATGAACGAACTTGTGTCTTTAAGTTTGGCGTACAAGGTTCGGGTTCGTGTTATCTAAGAATTCCATTATGGATTCAGCTACCACGGACCATAACTTATAGCGGAATCCATAACGGAATTCTTAGAAAACCCGAACCCGAACCTTGTACGCCGAACTTGAAAACACAAGTTCGCTCAACACTAAACATGTCCTATGCTTGGAAGCAAAATGTGGACCACGAACCCATTGAATTCAACGGGTCCTCAAAAAATGTGTATGCAAAAAATCCAGACCACTTTAATATTTAGCGAATCCACAATTTGCAGACTGCAAAATGCATATGGTTGTGTGTATGAGACCTAACATATATACGATTATATACGAGTCCAGCAAAACAATGTATGTATTTTTTTTCACAATGCAACTCTATGGTCACGCAGACCGCTGTATGACATCTGTCGGAGGCATCCGTAAACGTGTACGTTTTTTTGTATATGTTAAACGAAAGATTAAAAACGTGATGTGAACCCAGCCTAATTAGGTTCTGATCCACCAAAATTCTTACTTTGCTTGGAGGTTACATAGGAGACATTTATAAAATGTTGCTTCTGTGGCTGTTGTCATAAATCTGCACCAATTTTGCGAAGTGTGTAAAACCTTCCCTATGCTATAAATACATTTTCTGGCGGTATAAGGGTGCGTTCACACTGCGTTTGCAGTGTACAGGGGTGTAGCTATAGGGGGTGCAGAGTTAGCAGTTGCTACCGGGCCCACGAGCCTGAGGGGGCCCAAAGACCCTTGTGTTACATAAGAAGACACACAAGGCACTGAGGGAAAGGGGGCCCAAGCTAAACTCTTGCACCAGGGCCCATGAGCCTTTAGCTACGACCCTGGCAGTGTACATCAGTTTGCAGTTTTGGGCTAATTTCACACAGTGTGGTCCGAGAAGAGTGGTCCGTGTGATGGACTCATTTTCTGGACACATTGCATCATACTGATTTATGCTTCTGTGAGTTCCAGCCCAACTGTGAGTCTAGTGTCCACTACTGAAATAATGCAGTGAGTACAGGACAGGAGTCTCGCACCCGGACAGGAACTCACAGCATCATAAATCACTAATATGCAGTGAGTTCAGGCTAGCCAAAGCACGGTTGGTCAGGAAAATGCAGCTGTCACACAAAATGTTTGCGACTCTGACTGTCACAATCAATCATTGTGGCTTTCTTGACCATTGCTTCCTAGGGCCGTTCAGTGAAAGGAGGGTGCACCCATTATTCCCCCAGGTCACACAATGTTTTTGGGGCTCCTGCCTGATGGTAGTTGGGGTGCCCATGATTTTAAGTGTTAGTATGGGTGCAAGGCAGGGCCTGTGGAGTGCAATGGCCAGTATATGGCTCAGTAAGCCAAGCCAGTGGTGGAAGAATAAAGGGCTCTCTTTACTGTAGTGCAAAATACGAGTTGTAGTACATTGAACTACAGCCGTCATAGTTAATTGTACACAGGGCAGTTCTCTCTCAGATAGCAATGTCTGGATCTAAGTAAGGATGGGAGTTATGGCCCTCTTCTCTATGTTGTGAAAGTCTCTCTCAGTAGAATCTATGGCAGGCAATAGTATGTAACTTGATAATAATGGCTGTAATGTCCACTGCAGGATACATGGTCTTGAAGGGTGGCTTAACGATCTTCCTCACAGTAGCAAAGTCAGAATGACTTTAGTAGCAGGTTTCATTGCTGACTCCTATGCTTGGCCACGCAGATTCCAAGTTCTCCTTTATTTTTCTCGCAGCGCAGCACCCATCCTGAACTTCCAGCACTTCCAGTGGGGTTGCATAGCATTATATTGATTTATGATACTATGTAACCCTTAGAGGTCTGGAATGTACTGGATAATATAATGCTGTCACTGTTATCCAATACATTCCAGACCACTAAGGGTTACATAGCATCATAAATCAATATAATGCTGTGCGATACCAGCAGTGCTGGGAGTTCAGAACGGGTGCTGTGAGTCCGGAGCATGACACTCGCTCGTCTGAAAGCGGGCTTTCTCTCTTTCTCTTCCTGTAGATCATGCAGAAATCTCTTCTGGGCCTAAGGAGATGGAGCATGAGGCAACAACTTTCTCTCTAGACTCCAGTCTAGACTGACTCCAGCTAGGGGTAGAACCAGCCACCACATAGTTTCATAAAAGGGCTGAGCCAGAATTATTTTTAACCCTGGATGTGCCACATATACATAGCTTTTCTGATTACAATACATGGCATAACATAGGATGACCATATTTCCTTTTTTTTTTAAAGAAGACACTTGGGACAGTGTCTATGACAGTGTCTACAAGTTGAGGTTTTAATTATGCTATTTTGGGGTACACATAACATTCTGATTAAGTTTTATTAACTCTTTCTGGGAGGGAGATGGGAAAAATAGTAATACTGCCACTGAGTTTTTACGTTATAAATTTTACTGTGTTAATTTTTGTATAAATAACATAATATCTTTATTCTCTGGGTTAGTATGATTACAGTGATACCATTCTGGAGTAAATTATGCTTTTTGATCACTTGTTATTAAGTCTTTTTTGGTGGCAACTAAGAATAAATTAGCAATTCTTGTAGCTTCCACCAATACAGACCGCAGGATCAGACTTCAAATTCATGTGGCTCCTTATAATCTCCTTTCCTTACATGTAGACCACAGTTCAGACCCCAAATTAATGTGTCTCCCTATAACCGCCACCCCACCATCCATTTACTCAGATTTCAGATCAGACCCTAAATTCATGTTCCCCCCTAAATCATCAGATCCCTGCAGACCTCAGATCAGACCCCAAAATTCATGTGCCCCCCTCCACAGATCCCTGCAGACCTCTGATCAGACCCCAATATTCATTTCCCCCCCCCTCTCACTCCGATCCCTGCAGACCTTAGATCAGACCCCAATATTCATGTGCCCCCCACAGATCCCTGCAGACCTAAGATCAGACCCCAATATTCATGTGCCCCCCACAGATCCCTGCAGACCTAAGATCAGACCCCAATATTCATGTGCTTCCTTCCCCTCACTTAGGCTCAATTACATGGTGACTGACGGCTGTTACACAGCTGACACAGCCTATAGCGGTCATGGTCTCCAATTCGATCTCTGTATTTGTATAGACTATAGGGGGACTGAACAAAAAGTTAACAATCATTTAATAAAGTTTTAAAAATATAAAAAAAAACAAAAATATAAAAAATGAAAAATAAAACTTTTTATCATATTAAAATAAAAATACATAAACATAATTGGTATCACCGCATTCCATAAATGTCTGAAATAATGCAATATTATGCTATTTATCCAGCATAGTAACTTGTGTTCAAAATATCACCATGCCAGAATTACTGTTTTTTGGTCACCTTGCCACCGTAAAGATTGGGGCATTGTGTAGGGACACTATAATGGGGGACAGTATAGGGGCATTATGATATTTCAGAGGACTTGTGTGTAGCACTTAGCTTACAGGGGCCTTTTGACTTGTTTTGAGTTGATAATGTAGTGTGTGAAACTGTCATTTTCAGGGGCATTGTAGCACAATTTTCAGGTGGCACACTGTTTGGCACTATTATTTTTATGGGGCATTATGGCACTATTTCTAGAGGATTGTACAATGTGTGGCATTGTTATTTTCAGGGTGCAGAGAATTGTTACGGGCAGTGGGTGTGAACCAACTGGTTTGAGTTTGGGCTAGACCTAGGGGTGTTGCAGTCCCCTGAAATTCACCCTTTAACCCTATACAGGGATCTGGACTTTGCTGCAGGGGAGCCACCAGGCTGCCAACCCTTGGAATAAACCTGTTGTGGTTGGCAGCTGATCCACTGGGCTCAGAGACAACGATGCAAAGCACCTTCGGGTCAGGCAGTACTCTTGAAGCAAAAAGAGAGGCTGCACTACTAAATTATGCAAATCCAGTAGTGATTTTAATCCATATGCAATGTTTTGGCTAAGAATCCTTTTTCAAAATGCTGTTGGATGCCATCAGCCAGGCCCGCTGCTGGTGGGCAGAGGAGGACAAGCAGGCCTGGACCGCTGGCACAGCTACAGACATGGCAGTGGAAGTGATGCGGCGCCAGGTAGGCTCAGGGGAGCCAGACAGCGCAACAAGTGTGTGACACTAGAATACAGAGTGAGTGGTGGTATTATAGTCAGGGGTCACAGTGTGTGGCAGTATTAGCCAAGGGGACACAGTTTATGGCACTATCTTCAGGTAGCACCGTGTGACACTATTATTTTTAGTAGCCACAATGTATGGAACTATTATATTCAGGGGGCACAGCTAAGGCTGTGTTCACATCACGTTTTTCAGCCAATGTTTAACATATACATTAGGGGGAAAAAAAAGGATGCAAATGCATAGTACACTCTGCTTTTTAATGTATACATCATGCGTATATCATGATGTGAGCACAGCCTTACCGCAGCTGCATCCAGGCAAGGAGTGGAGAGGTGGCCATACAGTGCATCCAGGCATTTATATGGGAGTCATGGAAACAGCCAAGCACGCTGCCACTGCTCCATTTACTCTCCCCATGAATGCAGGAGCCAGCGGCCGCCTCACCGGGTGGATGGGGGATCTCATTCTCTTTCTCCGTGGATATACCATAAATGTCCTTGCTCGGAATGCTTAGTTAAATAGCCTCTTCCTGTACAGAGTCTCTTAATAGTCTCCATACCCAAAAGACAGCTTGATGCTCTCCAGTTTATTATGCACATTGGTAAGAACAAGAATCTTCAGATGTAGAAGATGTTTACTTTTATCAATTGTTAGATTATGATATTTCAGTTTTGAGTATACATGTTTCCATAGTAGTACACTCATTAATGGTATATGAAATGTCCCACAAAAAATTCGATATAATTAGGGATGAGCTCATCCCTATATATAATGTATCTGTATAGCGCCACCTGCTGTTTGTTCTTCCAGTTATTTCTCTGTCCACCTGGCTTAGGTGGACGCACATGCTCAGTTCATCCCTCAACTGTCACCTGCCCATCTCCTGTTAAATGTTATGATGATAATTAATGATATTTACAGGGAATGAGCTGCAGCAAAAAGAATGTTCCTCCTGAGAAAGGACACACTCCCTGGGTTGGTTCTAGATTTGTCTAGATTGAGGGACATTCATCAGGACTGGCGTACCCATACACCATTCTTGATCTCCCTGTACTGGAGTGAGATGCGCCTAATTTATTAAGAGGCAAAACCTCTTAATAAATTAGGTGCATCTATGCCCTGCTATGCGCCATAAAGTGAAGTCAGTCTCTGGCATAAGTTATAGTAAATCTGGTGGGCCACACTAAGCCTTCCCCTTCCCATGAAGCCCATCCTCTTTAGAAAAGTGTTGAGAAGCTTAAAAAAATCGCAAATTATGGTGCACATCTGCCATGCACCATATTTGCAACTTTTTACACCACAATAGTGGTGTAAAGAGCTTTGTAAATTTCCCACAATATGCTATAGAAGGTCTGATTTTCATTTTTTTACATTAAAGGGGTTATCCAAAGTCTAAAACATTCCCCCCCAATGCCCAGGCCCCTCATATAGAGTATACTTACCCCGCTACCTGACACCCGCGTTGCTCCTGATTCCCGCACAGCCCCCGCTGCATCTCACTGTCAAACGGATCAAAACATCCAGTGACAGGGGGGAGCAGCCAATAGCAGGCCGCGATGGAGACTAGCCTTCCTAGCATTACCCACAATGCTAGGGAGGCTCATCCCTGTCACGGCCTGCTATTGGCTGCTCCCCCTGTCGCGCGGATCAAACAAGCAAAAGATGCATCGGTGACCGTGTGGGGATCAGGAGCGACACCGGTGTCGGAGAACGCTGTAAGTATAATCTAAATGAGGGGCATGTAGGCAGGTTTTAGACTTTGGATAACCCCTTTAATCTTGGGATAATCCCTTTAACTATCTATATGGGGAAAATAACTCTACACCAGTGTTTGACACAGTGTTGAAATCATTTATGTTATGTACGTTTTTGCATTAAAGAACAGGAAATAAAAATGCTTTTTGCAGTGCTTTTCCTTGTAGAGACGCACAGTATGTTCATGTTGCTGAGCTGGTGGAGATGTGGCCTTGGCTTTACTTTAATGGAGTATGCAGCCGCAGATACATTCAGAGAAATACATTACTAGGTACTATATACCCGCATCAGGTATGAGGGCACTTGTACAAATGCAGTCCTAATTTACTATCACGCTTGAGATGGAAAGCCATCAGACTTACTGGAAATGGACATTTTTATTGAATGACATGCTCCTGAAAGGTATTTCGCCATTCAGTATAATAGTTTGAGTTTAGCTTTGATATTATTTTGTTCTGAAATTAGGTCCATACACTAAGTAATAGACAGCACTTACTTTGAACACTCGAATATCACATTCAACACTGAAAACGAGAAACTTATTTCGCACTCGCTGCCATCTTTATTGCTTTCAAAAGATGAATTCAGTATAAAGTGCATTGAATGTGCTTTCAGAAGTCCTGGAGTTCAGTATTGTGGACTTGCAGTGTTGAATCCTTTTTTGGGGTGCACAACCTGTTTTTGTCTGGGGGCTGCTTTGTCACATTGTTTTATTTCATGGGGCTGCAAAAAAACAAAAGGTGCTCGGCGCTTGTTTACGTTGGCCTGTGTAATTAGTGAATGTGTATTAGAATGTATTGGCTCTGATGAGCTGAAGTTATTACTTTACGAAGTCTCACGAGACTTCAGGTAATAACTTCAGAAATAAATTTCTACTGTAAAAAAACCTTTGTACTGAACTCAGGTTCAGTTCCAGGTGGTACCTTAGAACCGAACCCAAGTTCGATACAAAGGTTTTTTACTGTAGAAATTAATTTACAAAGTTCTTACCTGTGAGACTTCACAAAGTAATAACTTCCGCTCATCGAAGCCAATACATTCTAATACTGTACGATTAGACAGTATTCTGTACAGATTAGACAGCACTCCATACAGTATTCAAACAAAGTTTTATGCAAATCGACTTCGGATAAAGCATCCGAAGTTGAATCGCTCATCCCTAGTAAAGGCCTTAATGACCAGACGCTTTTTTTTGTGATTTAGTGCATGTGGTTTAACGTCTGTATCACGGATGCGGACCCATTCACTTGAATGGATCCGCAATCTAGAAGGTCGGTGTGGAATGGAGGCACGGAACATCACGGAAGCACCACGGAGTGCTTCCATGGGGTTTCTGTCTGTGAATGGGTCCGCAACACGGGCCTGGTCGGCACACGTTCGTGTGCATGAGCTGTAAATATGCAAACTGACACCAAAATAAAAAAAAGGGAGTTCCCTTTTATTTAGTTATCCCTTTTATTATTCTCCATTAAAGGGGTTATCCGGGTTCAGAGCTGAACCCGGACATGTCCATATTTTCACCCAGACAGCCTGCCTGACAAGAGCATCAGAGCGATTCAGCGCAGTGCAAAGGAGAGCATCGGAGCATGAAATGCCTGGGTGAAGTTCTGGGTATTTCCAGGTTCAGCTCTGAACCTGGACAACCCCTTTAACTTTTTTAAAATAATGTATTGTTGCATGTGAATGGGGTGATGATGGCAACAGTTTCAGTTGGCCTCAACAACAGATCACTGACTTTAGCCTATTGAGAGGACCGAGCAGCATGATCGGGAGGCCTGGGAAGGTTAGTCCTTTTTCTATTCAATTAGGCCCCAGACAGTCTAGAGCAGTGGTTCTCAACTCCAGTCCACGGGACCCACCTGCCAGTCAGGTTTTCAGGATTTCCTTAGTTTAGACCAGCTGATATAATTAGCGTCCATCCATCAGGACTTACCACAGGTATTCATTCTGTGGGATATTCCTAAATCCTGACTGGCAGGTGGGTCCCGAGGACTGGAGTTGAGAACCACTGGTCTACAGAAAAGAATAATGTAAGATTTGTTTTTTCAGAATTACACTACAGTGTTACAGTCAACAAGAACAGCATGGGTACATGGACTGTGGTTTGGCTATGCTATCCCATAAGCCACTATGTGTTCTGAAGCCTATTATAGACAGAATTAACTTTTTCAGAAGTTTATTCTACAGTAGCTCTACTGTGAGATTGGACCAGACAGGTCAGTCTTTACTCCCACACACATCCATGAGCCTTGGGCCCCCATGTCCCTGGTTCAGCACTTTTAGTTACTAAATACCAGGAACATCCCAAAATTCCTGCTATTCTTCAATCCTGAAGCCACCTTTTATACTCAAGGTGGCCATACACTTTAAATAGAATTAGGGTGATGGTTGAACAGCAGTTGAACAAACGATCTGGTGAACAATAATTTCACAGATGAAGCCATACACATTTTAGCCATATTGGCTATTCTTGTCATTCATACTGGCCATGTTCAATAAAGGACGAATAATCTTTCTGGGAACAAGGAAAATGTTTTTCGTTAAAATTGTCTGTTTCCATCTACTAATGTGTATAAGTACCTTTACTTCTCTGCTGCCCACTGATGGTGGGAAAGGAGAAGACTATTATGAGGCCGTTGGAGGTCAAGATGGCTTCATTAAAACATCACATTTAACCCCTTCATGACATAGCCATTTTTCACCTTAAGGACCAGGCCAAATTTTGGAAATATGACGTGTCACTTTATGTGGTAATAGCTTTGAAACACTTTTACTTATCCAAGCCGTTCTGAGATTGTTTTCTTGTGACACATTGTACTCCACAACAATGGTAAATTTGAGTCAATATAAATCGCCTTTATTTATAAAAAAATCCTAAATTTACAGAAAATTTGGAAGAATTTGTAATTTTCAAACTTTGAATTTCTATGCTTTTAAGGCAGATAGTGATCCCTCACAAAATAGTTATTACTTTACATTTCCCATATGTCTACTTTATGTTACCATCATTTTGTAGATGTAATTTTATTTTTTGGGGACGTTAGAAGGCTTAGAACTTTAGAAGTAATTCTTAAAATTTTTAAGAAATTTTCCAAAACCATTTTTTTGAAGCAACAGTTCAGTTCTGAAGTCACTTTTGTGGGGCTATCATAATAGAAACCACCATAAATGACCCCATTTTAGAAACTACACCCCTCAAGGTTTCAAAACGAATTTTACTAACTTTGTTAACCCTTTATGTATTCCACAAGATTTAAAGGAAAATGGAGATGACATTTCAAAATATCACTTTTTTTGGCAGATTTTCCATTTTAATCCATTTTTTCCTGTAACACATCAAGGGTTAATAGCCAAACAAAACTCAAAAACTATTACCCTGATTCTGCGATTTACAGAAACACCCCACATGTGGTAGTAAACTGCTGTATGGGCACACAGCAGGGCGCAGAAGGAAAGGTGCGCCAGATGTTTTTTGGAGGGCAAATTTTGCTGGATTGGTTTTCAGACTCCATGTCCCATTTGAGGCCCCCCTGATGCACCCCTACAGTAGAAACAACCAAACAGTGCCTGTATTTTGGAAACTAAGGGATAAGGTGACAGTGTTATTGATACTATTTTGGGGTACATATGATTTTTGATCGCTTTATATTACACTTTTTGTTAGGCAAGGTATCCAAAAATGCCTGTTCTGGCTCAGTTTTTTTTTTTGTACAGTGCTCATCTGTCAGGTTAGATCATGTGCTATTTTTATAGAGCAGGTTTTTACAGACGTGGCGATACCTAACATGTATAGTTTTTTTTATTTATTTAAGTTTTACACAATAATATCTTTTTTGAAACAAAAAAATCATGTTTTAGTCTGTCCCTTGTCTGAGAGCTGTAGTTTTTTTATTTTTTGGGCAATTGTCTCAGGTAGGCGCTCATTTTTTGCGGGAAGAAGTGATGGTTAGATTGGTACTATTTTGAGGGGCATACGCCTTTTTGATCGCTTGCGATTGCACTTTTTGTGATGTAAAGTGACAAAAAATGGCTTTTTTGACCCTGTTTTTATTTTATTTTTTTTACTGTGTTCACCTGAGGGGTTAACTCATGTGATATTTTTATAGAGCAGGTTTTTACGGACGTGACAATACCTAACATGTATAGTTTTCTTTATTTATTTAAGTTTTACACAATAATATCATTTTTGAAACAAAAAAATCATGTTTTAGTCTGTCCCTTGTCTGAGAGCTGTAGTTTTTTTTATTTTTTGGGCAATTGTCTCAGGTAGGGGCTCATTTTTTGCGGGAAGAGGTGACGGTTAGATTGGTACTATTTTGAGGGGCATACGCCTTTTTGATCGCTTGTGATTGTACTTTTTGTGATATAAAGTGACAAAAATGGCTTTTTTTACACTGTTTTTATTTTATTTATTTTACCGTGTTCACCTGAGGGGTCGGGACATGTGATATTTTTGTAGAGCAGGTTATTACGAACGTGGCGATACCTAACATGATTGGGATATTTTTTTTCTTTTTTTACTAATTTCAAATTTAAGTATTGGGGGAAAAATAGGATTTTTTTAAACTTTTTTTTAACTTTTTTTTATTTTTTTACACTTTTTTTTACACTTTTTTTTTAGACTCAGACCCACTTGGTTCTTGAAGAACCAGTGGATCTGATTGTTCTATAATACACTACAGTACACTATATAGTGTACTGTAGTGTATTGTCACTCAGTCTAAGCCTTCTCAGGCTCCTGCCTTTAGCAGGAGCCTGAACAGGCTTGATTACACCATGGCAAGCAGACGCTTCTGAAAGCGTCTGGTTGCCATGGTAACCATCGGGACGCTGCCAGCGCACCGCAGCGCCCGATGGGAGGGGGAGGGTGCTCCCTCCCCCTGTTAACCCTTTCCATGCCGCGGTCCCTACGGACCGTGGCATGGAAGGGGTTAAACTGCTGACATCGGTGCCAGCACCGATGTCAGCAGTTTGAAGCAGAGTATCAGCTGTATGCTGATACTCTGCTCCACTCGGCCATCCTGAAATATCATTGCGGCGGCGCTGCCGCCGCACATTACACCCCCCCCGCCCCCCCTGGCCATCTGAAAATAGCGATCTGGGGAGGGGGGGGGATATATATATATAGAAGATCAATTTATTTATTTATTTATTTTAAAATAAAAAGCAGCAGGATCGCTGTGATTGGCTAGTCTGTACAGACTAGCCAATCACAGCGATCGCTAGCCCGGGACCGCCCCCATTGGTCCCGGGCTGATAAGCTGAGACCCCTGGCTGTAAGTAACAGCCGGGGTCTCAGCGCTGTCACCATGTCAGCAGACTCCATGACGTGTATCCAGACTCCATGACGTGTATACTCGTCATATAGCGGGAAGGGGTTAAAGAAATTATTTGGTTTTACTATTTTTTTGTGTTCCTAGGACATATTCTTTATTATTGTCACAGCTTGATTTATTATGACCTTGATCCTGTTGCCTACACCTACCCATACCTTTCAACAGATACACCTTTCTACTCTCAGGGGCATTTTTAGATTGCTAACACGTCTTTCCTACATACTCCATACCAGTTGTCAATTGCCACATTGGCTTTGACATATCTTGCTCACACATGCAGTCTCCTTGGTTGATGAAACAGGAATGATGTGTAGGACAGTGTGCTGAGAGCTAATGGGAAGGCTCATGGCTGGAGTAGACAGGCAGTGTAGAGTACAACTAGGACTAGCAGAAGTAGTATTTCAGAAGGTTAGCAGCTACAACATAGAGACATCTGGATTCTTGAGCAAGTGTTCTGGTTTCTTAATGTCACTGTAACCTCTCATGAGAGCTTGCATGCATTTGAGCTGCTGCATTCTGCCACATCTCAGACACCCCTTACATTCAGAGAGGTAAGTACCGTACTAGCGCTGGGCAAACCCTGGAATTGCAGATCACAAATGTATAACTTTTGACAGGCACCATAATGAAAAGGGAGTGCCCATAGTACACTTGGTTGGCACATTCTGTCCATTTGGGTTACCAAAGCAGCAGCTCTTTTTTATTTTTATTTTTCAATTAATGTTAACAAGTGATTAGTGGAGCTTCAGCTCATGCTATTACACTGGTAGCCACAAAACCTCCCGATAAATAAGCAAAACCGCATTTGTGATAAGTGCAACATCAGATGAAGAATGTCCTGCATGTACAAAGTTTTGAAGCTTGAATCATGTGGTCTAATTGCTGGGGAGTTATGTGGCGGTTTTTGGCATGTACTGTAGTATTGATTGTTTTTGGGAGGCACATGGAAGCCTCTGCCTCTTGTTAGTTCTTGTCATGATTCTGGCTCATTTTTCATTTCTAAACCAGGAGATGATGTCACGTTCTTGGCAATGAAAGGGCTGAGTACGTTGACCATACAATTTGGAACTGCTGTGGATGTGCTATAAATTTGGTGAGTGCATTACTTCATTCATACCCTCTGCATTATAATATTCTCTTGCTTACATTTCCAGTACAACCGTTAGGGTAAGTTCACATATAGGTTTTTGTGGCAGATTGCAGTGGCTGTTCCGCTGTCCCGGCACGGGGGAGGTATGTCCCGGTCTCTGGCAGCTATCTCTGCGTCCATAGGACGCAGAGACAGTTGTCTGTTACATGAAGAAGCAGACAGCCGGAATTGACTGCCTGCTTCTTCTATCCTCCCTCCCGTCCCCCCCTGCAGCTCTCCGTACCTCCTGCTGCATTCTGTACCTCTTGTCTAGGCAGGGGGCGGGGCCGGCCATCAGTCAGCCTTGACCCCTCCCCCTCCAGACAAAAGAAGCTGATGTCCGGCTGGTGATGCTGCTGCCACTAAGAAGGTAAGTATAAGGTTTTTATTATTTTTTTAACTTTCTATGAGGGGCAGAAAGGGGTGTATTATCTCTGTACTGTGACATCCCTGTGTTTATTATCCCTGTACTGTGACATCATTGTGTTTATTATCTCTGGATTGTGATATCACTGTGTTTATTATCCTGTACTGTGACATCACTGTGTTTATTATCTCTGGACTGTGACATCACTGTGTTTATTATCTCTGTACTGTGACATCACTGTGTTTATTATCTCTGGACTGTGACATCACTGTGTTTATTATCTCTGGACTGTGACAGCACTGTGTTTATTATCCCTGTACTGTGACATCATTGTGTTTATTATCTCTGGACTGTGACATCACTGTGTTTATTATCTCTGGACTGTGACATCACTGTGTTTATTATCTCTGGACTGTGACATCACTGTGTTTATTATCTCTGGACTGTGACAGCACTGTGTTTATTATCCCTGTACTGTGACATCGTTGTGTTTATTATCTCTGGACTGTGACATCACTGTGTTTATTATCTCTGGACTGTGACATCACTGTGTTTATTATCTCTGGACTGTGACAGCACTGTGTTTATTATCCCTGTACTGTGACATCGTTGTGTTTATTATCTCTGGACTGTGACATCACTGTGTTTATTATCCTGTACTGTGACATCACTGTGTTTATTATCCTTGTACTGTGACATCACTGTGTTTATTATCCCTGTATGGTGACATCACCTGTGTTTATTATCTCTGTACGGTGACATCACTTGTGTTTATTATCCCTGTATGGTGACATCACTGTGTTTATTATCCCTGTAGGGTGACATCACTGTGTTTTTTATCCCTGTACGGTGACATCACTGTGTTTATTATCCCTGTACAGTGACATCACTGTTTTTATCATCTCTGACATCACTGTGTTTATTATCCCCGTGCAGTAAGGGGACTGGGTGAGATTAGCTTATAGTGGGCGGTTAGGGGCGTGGCCTAGTACTGAAAAAATTTGCCCCTCTTTGTCTATTTGCAAAGTTGGGAGGTATGCAAAACCACACTGTCTTGTTGAGCCTGGTAGAAAAAGTCTTTAAAACCTATGATAAATGTTGAGTAAGGCATGTGCGCCAAAATTCTATGTCAATCTTTGCTTCAACTAGCACATTTGCAATAGTAAATCTGTCTCAATGTTTTGACAGGAGATGGGGTGTGACTTCAGTTATTGTGAAAATAATTGTAATGAATATGAGCAAGTGCAATATCATCCACTGTAAGATTCCTGTGTTAACCCATTCCTGACATCCGCAGTACATGTATGGCCGATGTCAGGTCTTTAAAGATGGTGCCCGCTCCAGTGTGGTGCACGCGCCATACCTACCGGGTTCCTGCTATTTCACACAGCAGACACTTGGGGCTAATGTCTGTGTTCGGTGATAATGCTGATTACGGACATTTAAACCTTCAGATGCTGCGGTCACATGTGAGCACGGCATCTGAAAGGAAAAAAAAATCCAGGCAGGAATGCCTCCCCTAGTTTGAGATTGCGGATGGTGTTCCAGGTTTATTAATGGTATTTTACAATTCAGGTCTGCAGGGGGCAGCGCTGAATTTTAATATACTGTTCTGTATATATTGTAATGGATAAAGTTCCATTACTTTATATAAATTGCAATCTAATGATTGCATGATGGGGTCCACTTGGGGACCCAAAAAAAGTAAAAAAAAAAAAAAAGGTTTTTTAAAAAATAAAAAATTGAACATTCAAATCACCCCTTTTCCCAAAATAAAAATAAACAATAAGAAATCATTACTTCTGAAAACGCCCATACTAGTAAATTATAAAAAATGTATTCCTTATGGTCAATGACGTAATGAAAAAAAAATTCAAAATGGCCAATTTGCCATTTATTAAATCACTTCTCCTCAAAAAATTTATTAAAAAGTGATCAAAAAGTTGTACACACTCGAAAATGGTATTATTTCAAATTACAGATTGTTCCACAAAAAATAAGCCGTCATATGGTTAAGTGAATGGAAAAATCTGGGAAGGCAGGAAGTAAAAAATGAAAAATAGAAAAGGAAAATTGCCATGTCAGGAAGAGGTTAAAGTACCCAATTCAGTCTTCAGGAACTAGTATGTGTACATGCATGAAAAAATGTATTTGTATTTTACATATAGCATTTCAAAACTATCATAGTAATAATACTAGTTATATAATTCTTAGAAAATTGAGACTTACACATGTCTTCGATGTTTTCTTACATTTGGAATGAATTAAGAACTGTTAGGAATTGGATTACGCTAGAAAGCTAATGTTTATTTAGAAGATGGGAACAAATCCCTTTAAAATATTTGTACTGCATTAAGTTTTCACATTCTCTCAAGCGTGTAGCTGTACAGGGTTTACCGGTATACCTAATGAACTTTTGCACAGAAAGAAACCATGTATTCCCACCTTTCCCTTTCCTCTCCACCGTTCAGCAATGCTTTACAATAGTATTAATAATGTAATAGAGCCAAATGCAAGTTCAGTTTTCTTTGAATATATCCATCTAAATGTTCATTTACTAAGATTACACCACTTGTTAACAGGCGTAGACCAGGTGACCTTTATTTGCAGTGTTCTCTTTAATATTCAGTTTATAAGATGTTATAAAACCATTAGATCATGGGAGGAACCCCCACAACCATGATAACAGGAACACACTACCCTAAAATGAATGGAGTGGCTGGTTGAGCATGCACCCTGCCACCCCATTCACTCTTTTTCCTGGAAATAGCCAGGCACTGTACTCCAACAGTACCACAGAGAATGAATGGAAAATCGGGGCACATGCTCATCCAGCCACGTTTCTGGGTATGGGGCCCTCGTTCTTTGGATTCCTGGGGGTCACAGTAGTCATACTCCCACCAATATAATAGTTATCCCCTGTCCCCCTTTTAATATAGGCCTAAAATGTAAAAACTTTGAAATATTGTTACCTTCCTGATTGCTCTTTGTACTCTTATGTACCTGTAGATATCTTGTTCCCCCCACCATTTTTAGTTTTTCTCTGTGCATGCTAATATATTGTTCATAGTGACATCATGCCATTGGACTGCAAGAGATGAACAATGGCTGCAGCTGTAATAAAAATGTCAGACCTTTACCCTTACAGGGGTTATCCAAGACCTATAATGCCCCCCATATACCGGGGCCCCTCAAGTTATACTTACCTAGCTTCCCAGCACCCGCGTTGTGCCGCTGCATTTCTCCCCCTCCCCGATGAAAACATCTGGCGTCAAGGGGGTGGGGGATGGTCAGCCAATAGTAGGCTGCGACAGGAACAAGCCTCATTAGCATCACCTGCGATGCTAGGGCAGCCGTGCACCAGAAGCGACACGGGTGCTGAGGAACGAGGTAAGTACAGTCTGTGTAAGGGGCCCAGGCATTATAGGTCTTGGATAACCCCTTTAACGTGTAGCACTTCCAAACCTGTAAAGAGGGGTACAAAGTGGGGGAGGACCCTGCCCACAAGAGCTTGCAATCTACAAGGGAAAGGGGAAGAACACCTTAGTTGAGATTAAAGGCTGCTTATTTGGCTGTGTGGTAGCAGCATACATATTTGTGTGAAGAACAGATGCGAGGAGGACTCCATGTGCCTAGTAAGGATTCCTCCAAAGTTCAATCATATCGACCAATTTCATTGCTGAGTCCATATTATAAGCTTTTGCAGAGAAATACAGAAGCTCATGACTATAAGGTCTCTTTGGCATGAGCTGGAGCTGTTAGAACCTAGCTGGTGACATATTGCCTTTAGCCTCTCCATTGCTTGCAGACTTTTACATTTAATGTTCCCCTCACATGGGAACTTGAGAAGGTAAGAAGATAATCAGAATACACTAATCTTGGGAGACTCAATGTCAGTCTCATAGGAAGGAAATGAGAAGTAACTGACTTCCTGTCCTGTGTTAGTTGGAGATCAGAGAGTTGGTCACATGACACAGCTAAACATTAGAAGGGAGGGGATAACTCACAAATACAGTCACTGATGAGAAGATTACATTCACCACAGATTACATCATGCACATTTCTAGCAGGTCAGAGAATAACATGTTTTTGCAGGAGTTCTTTTTGAAGTGACAGGTCTGGAAAATGGTGTGTCTAGGATGAGATGCCCATGCGGACCGTGGAATAATTTATATTATCTTGAAATTTTATTAGGGGTGTCCTTCATAGTCAACAGTAAGTTGATTTTAGATCTTGAGATCTAAGCCCTTTTTAAAACTATTAAAAGGGCATTGGAGTGTTTGAGAAATACATTGTATTTCTATGGAATTCCATAGGAACTAATGTGCAGCAGGGGAAAGAGGCTGTCGCACACTGCAAGGACTGGAGGAGCTGGAGCACACCAGGAAGTGGGCAATTCCAGGTTTGTGCTTGTACAGATGTCGTGTTCACGTTTGACCACACCATCTGAAGGGTTAAAAGTCCGTGATTTTCATTACCACTGGTTGCGGACATTGGAGAGCGGGCTCCATCTTTAACCTTTTCAGTACCGAGCCACTTTTCACCTTAAATCCCAAGCCGATTTTTGCAAATCTGACGTAATAACTTTGGAACGCTTTTACTTATCTAAGCCATTCTGAGATTGTTTTCATGTGACACATTGTACTTCATGACAGTGGTAAACTTGAGTCGATATATTCAACCTTTATTTATAAAAGAATCCCCCAAAAATTTGGAAAAATTCACAATTTTCTAAATTTGAATTTCTCTATTTTTAAGATAGATAGTAATACGTCATGAAATAGTTATCAATGAACATTCCCCATATGTTTGCTTTATGTTGACATAACTTTGTAAATGTCATTTTATTTTTTTAAGACGTTAGAAAGCTTAGAATTTTAGAAGCAATTTTTCTAATTTTCAACAGCATTTCCAAAACCATTTTTTAAGCACCAATTCAGTTATAAAGTGATTTTGAGGGGCTTATGTAATAGAAACCACCCATAAATGACCCCATTTTAGAAACTACACAGCTTAAATTATTCAAAACTGGTGTTACAAACTTTGGTAACCCTTGAGGTGTTCCACAAGAATTAAAGGACAATGGAGGTGAGATTTAAAATTTTCATTTTTTTCCTAGATTTTTTATGTTCATCAATTTTTTCAGCAAGGGTTAACACAGCAAGGCAACACAGCAAGGGTTAACAGCAAAATAAACCTCAATATTCATCAGTGTGATTCTGCAGCTTACAGAAATACCCCATATGTGGTCGTAAACTGCTCTATGGGCACATGGCTGTGGTCAGAAGAAAAAGAACCGCCATATGGATTTTGGAGGCAGATTTTGCTAGAATGGTTTTTAGGCACCATTTTGTATTTGAAGAGACCCTGACGTATCCCTACAGTAGAAATCCTTAAAATGTGACCCCATTTTGGAAACTACACCCCTTAAAGAATATATTAAGGGGTGTACTGAGCACTTCAATCCCCTAAGTGTTTTACATAATTTGGAAACATTTCATTTCTTCCAATAAAATGTTGCTTTAGTCCCACATTTTTCATTTTAGCAAGGGGTAACAGGAGAAAAAGCACCCCATAATTTGTTACCCATTTTCTCCTGAATATGGGAACACCCCATATGTAGTGTTAAACTGCTGTGGGGGCACATGACAGGACTCAGAAAGGAAGGAGCACCATATGGCTTTTGCAGTGGATTGGTTTACAGGTGTTATTGGTTTTTTTTTTTTGAGTGATTGTCTTATGTGGGGGTTCATTTTTTGCTGCATGAGGTGATGTTTTCATTGGTACCATTTTGGGGTATATATTAATTTTTTACTACTTGATATTGTGCATTTTGTAAGGCGAGATGACAAAAAAGACTGTTCTGACACTGTTTTTATTTATTTATTATTACAGAGTTCACCTGACAGAGTATATCATGTGATATTTTCATAAAGCAGGTTGTTACAGATGCGGTGATACATGTCTATCATTTTTATTTTTGTCAAGTTTTACCCAGTGAAAGCATTTTTGAATAGCATAAAATCTTGTTTTTGTGTTGCCATTCTTGCCTTGTTTTTATTTTTGGGCAATTGTCTTAGGTAGGGGCTCATTTTTTGCAGGATGAGATAACGGTTTGATTGGTACCATATTGGGGTACATACGACTTTTTTTTGTCCAGAATGGTTATTTTATGGGGATATAAGCATTAGTTAAAACACATGTCATAGAGCTAAACATGCCTTCACACCTGGCGGATTTTGATGCAGAAAACTGCAACTGAAAATCACTTCCATTCATCTGAATGGGGATGTTTTGGCGGGAAGCACATGGATTTCTGCAAGCTCCAGTCAGATGAATAGAACTGATCCTCTGTTTCACTTAGTCTTTTGGTGTTTTAGTATTAAAAGAAAAACAAATCAGCTTGCCAACTTTGTAAGCGGAACATTAGGTATAAACATAGAAAATATTGTCTGTTTGACATCGCTCAGTATTACACTTTTTGTGAGTCAAAGCTGGATCTCACAGACTTACAGGCTTACATCGGGCTGCCTTCCTAGTCATCGGTTTACTGTCACAGCGGCAAGAGGACCCGATGGACACCGGGACCCGACAGGGATACCACATATGCAGTGGTCAGCACCCAATCAGCACGCAGTAGCTGTACACCGCTGGGATTTAAGATACAGTTCCCAGAGACATACATGTACAGCGCTGATCAGGAAGGGGCTAATACACCAACAGATACATTATCCTCAGCCAAGTTTCCAAATCTAAAGGAGACCTGACATGTCCCATACTCAGATGTAAGTGTCCAAATGCATTAAACTACCGTTGGACTGTAGTTCACCAAGGGACAAGTATTTTAATAACTTAGTAGATACAGCCTTTGATATGACCAGTTTATCAGCATGGTCAAATAAAACATATGAAGAGAATAACAACATAGTTCAAAAACAATGCAAGAATTCAATACCAATGTAAGATGAATGAAGGAGATAGAACATTCTTTACACTCCAACTCTTCTGTATTGCAGATTTATCTGATTAATGTTATCTGTTTATTTTTTAATTATGTGAATAAAGCTTTATGTTTTAGTGGAAGCATCTCTGAATTAGTCTTTACATTTTAGACAGGATTCATAAATCTGCCCCAGTTCCAGAGTCCAGCTCACCAAAATCTGTTTTTCCATTTCCACCACCTAGGTATCACCTTAAGGGAATGCTCTTGTACCTTTTCTCATTCTACCAGTGACTATGAAAAGAATTTCACTACTGAACAGCCACTATGGGTGACTCATTAGAATGTATGGTAGAACATGAAGATTAGGAAGGACACCAGCAATAAGGGACTGGAAAGGGATCTACATACTCATTTTATACTACTCACAAAAAAGGGATATTTGGCTTGTGGGTGAAATTTCAGGATGAACCTAAAAGGCACTCTAACCTTTACAGGTGAACTTAACATGACCTTCTCTAAACTTTTAATTGCATATATCTACCTGCTCAGTGTTTCAAAACTTCTTGCACAACTTGCTGTTCTCTAACAAGGAGCTTAATAGCAAAATTCACAACAGGTATTTGATCCATAAATCGCCCAATAAATTTCCTGCTTCAATTTGAATTGGTATTTAAACAGTCCTCCTCATCATGCTGTTCACATTTTGACATCATGAGACCAAGATGACACCTAATAATTGATCAACAGTATCTCACCATTGTGAGGCCTCAAGCAGAATTTCTCAAATGGAAGTGGCCACTGAGCTTAGAGTGTAACAGAGTGTCATCAGCAGGTTGCAATAGAGATACAGAGAGACTGGAAGAGTCACAGAAAGGCAGAACAGAAGTTGACTTCCTTTGGCCACATGTTACACTAATGACTGCTTCATTGTGAATGCCACACAACACCAGGCACATTTAAGGGAGGTGAGAGGCAACCAAATGCCACGTCAGACCATTCAAAACTTTTTACATCAGTGTGATCTGCATACTAGACGACCTGCAAGGGTACCTGACCACACCACCAAGCATAGGCATCATCGTCTTGCATGGGCCAGGGGGCATTTACGCTGGACGACGGACTAGTAGGCCTCTGTGCTTTCACTGATGAAAGCCGATTCACACTGAGCAGAAATTATGGCCGCTAACGATGTTGTAGAAGTCAAGGAGAGTGCTAACTGTTATCACCAGGCGAGCCTTTGGTAGTGGTAGTGTTACAGTGTGGGGAGGTGTGTCCAGTAAATGCAGAACTGCTCTTACCCTTTGTGAATAGTACAGTGACAAGCCCATACTACTTGAATAGCATAATTAATCCGGTCATGGGATATTTTTAAAAGCATACTAATATCTAATTGTGAGAGGTACATACCTTATGGGAATAAAAGGTTAAGGAACAAGAAAAAAACAATGTGGATAAATAGAACCGTAAAGAACGCAATAAATGACAAAAGGAAAGCATTTAAATCACTAAAACAGGAGGGGACTGAAGAAGCGTTGAAAAACTATAAGGAAAAAAATATAATATGTGAAAGACAAATAAAAGCAGCCAAACTAGAGACCGTGAGACTAATTGCCAAAGAGAGTAAAACTAACCCTAAAATGTCCTTCAGTTATATAAATGGTAAAAAATATAAATCTGTCGTTGTCGGCCCCTTACAGAGTAATGAGGGGGGAGTTGCAGAGAGTGATGAGGAGAAAGCAAAGCTCTTAAATATTTTTTTCTCCACTGTATTTACTGAGGAAAATAAACTGTCAGATGAAATGCAGAATATAAAAGTAAATTCCCCATTTAAAGTGCCCTGTCTGACCCAGGAAGAAGTACAACGGTGTCTTAAAAAGATTAAAATAGACAAATCGCCCGGACCGGATGGCATACACCCCCGTATCCTAAGATAATTAAGTAATGTCATTGCCAGACCCTTATACTTGATATTTAAGGACTCTATACTGATGGGGAGTGTACCACAGGATTGGCGCATAGCAAATGTGGTGCCAATATTCAAAAAGGATCCAAAAACAGAGCCCGGAAACTATAGGCCGGTAAGTTTAATATCTGTCGTGGGTAAACTGTTAGAAGGTTTTCTAAGAGATGCTGTCTTGGAGTACCTCAATGAAAAAAAACAAATAACTCCATATCAGCATGGCTTCATGAGGGATCGGTCATGTCAAACTAATTGAATCAGTTTCTATGAGGAGGTACGTTCTAGACTAGACCACAGCGAATGAATGAATGTTGTATATCTGGACTTCTCCAAAGCATTTGACACTGTACCACATAAAAGTTTAGTATATAAAATGAGAATGCTTGGACGGGGGAAAATGTCTGTATGTGGGTAAGTAACTGGCTCAGTGATAGAAAACAGAGGGTGGTTATTAACAGGACACACTCAGAATGGGTCACTGTCACTAGTGGGATACCACAGGGTTCAGTATTGGGCCCTATTTTCTTCAATATATTTATTAATGATCTTGTAGAAGGCTTGCACAGTAAAATATCAATTTTTGCAGATGGAAGATAGACTGGAGGCTTGGGCAGAGAAGTGGGAGATGAAAAATGTAAAGTTATGCACATACGTAGGAAGGAATAATGCAAGTCACCAGTACATACTAAATGGTAAAACACTGGGTAACACTGACATGGAAAAGGACCTAGGAGTTTTAGTGAACAGCAAACTAAGCTGTAGAAACCAGTGTCAGACAGCTGCTGCCAAGGCCAATAAGATAACGGGTTGCATCAAAAGAGGCATAGATGCCCGTGATGAGAACATAGTCCTGCCACTTTACAAATTACTAGTCAGACCACACATGGAGTACTGTGTACAGTTCTGGGCTCCTGTGAACAAGGCAGACATAGCAGAGCTGGAAAGGGTTCAGAGAAGGGCAACTAAAGTAATAACTGGGATGGGTGGACTGCAGTACCCAGAAAGATTATCAAAATTATGGTTATTCATTTTAGAAAAAAGACGACTGAGGGGAGAGATCTAATAACTATGTATAAATATATCAGGGGTCAGTACAGAGATCTCTCCCATGATCTATTTATCCCCAGGACTGTGACTGTGACGAGGGGACATCCTCTGCGTCTGGAGGAAAGAAGGTTTGTACACAAACATAGAAGAGGATTCTTTACGGTAAGAGCAGTAAGACTATAGAACTCTCTGCCTGAGGATGTGGTGATGGTAAGTTCACTAAAAGAGTTCAAGAGGGGTCTAGATGTATTTCTGGAGTGTAATAATATTACAGGTTATATTTACTAGAGAGGGGTTGTTGATCCAGGCAGTTATTCTGATTGGAGTCGGGAAGGTATTTTTTCCCCTAAAGTGGGGAAAATTGGCTTCTATCTCACAGGGGTTTTTTGCCTTCCTCTGGATCAACTTTCAGGATAATAGGCTGAACTGGATGGACAGATGTCTTTTTTCGGCCTTATAAACTGTGTTACTATGTTACATTGTGCCTCTGCATGGGCCTAATTTTCATCTTCATGGACAACAATGCACCAGCTCATCGACGTCACGTCATTACGGAACGGCTGCTGGAGACTAGGGTACCTCAAATGGAGTGCCCTGCACTCTCCAGACCTGAATACCATTCAAAACCGATGAGATCAACTGAGTTGCCGTGTAGAGGCTTGTTACTCTGTACCCCAGAACCTCAATGACCTGAGGGCCACCCTTCAAGAAGAGTGGGATGCCATGCCTCAGCAAACAACAAGTCAACTTGTGAACAGCATGAGACTTTGTTGTCAAGCTGTAATTGATACTCAAGGTCACATGACAAGTTATTGAGACATTGACATTTTTTGTGGGGGTATGCCCACCATTGTTGTTGGCTTTTTGTTTCAATAAATTGTTTGAGATGAAGAAATCACCATGGCATGCTTCTACTTAAACATCCCACTTTCATGATATAATATCACTGTAGCCTGAACTTTTACGTTTTCCATAAATTTCAGCCAAATATCCCTAACTTTTTGTGAGTAGTATATATTGAAAATTTGAATTCTTTTACATTTGTGGTCTAAAAATATTCCAGTTTTGCTCACTCAGTCAGACTGTGTGTGATGTTTGCTTGCACATTTTTGTGTGAGTACCAGGATCCAAAAAACCTTTATTAACCTTTTCACTACCTTATGGTCACTGTCTGTCACACCATCTCTGTCTTCCCCTACAATTTGTTCAGTTGTATTCGAATGAATGATAGAAACACTCACACAAAAAGGGCAGCATTACTTCCAGTGAATCGGAGGATTCACTGTTTTGCATGAGTGAATTTCTCCACATACTGTATTTACTCTAGACAGGCATTATGTACTGACATAATAGAGGAGACAAATAAAAAAGAAAGTAGAGAGGATTGTGAGTCTTACAGTCCCATCTCATTATATTATTCATCATTCAAATGACTTCTGGGTTTTATGCACAGGCAATTGATTTCAAATAATATTCATATGATCCAGAGAGCGTCATATAAGGATGAAGATGGAAAGGAGATTGAGCCTTGGGTTTGATAGAGGTGGCTAAGGGCCCATTCACACCACCATGTGAATGGTCCGCATCTATTCCGCAATATTGCGGAATAGATGCTGCCCCATTCACTTCTATTTGAGCGGGCAGCCGTGGCTCCATGTTGCGGCTCCGCAATAAATTATAGACCATGTCCTATTCTTGTCCGCAACAGCAGACAAGAATAGGCATTTTGAATGGAGCGCCCGGCCGCGTGTTCCGCAATTTGCCGGGCAGCATCTGTGGTATTGGCGATCTGCATTTTTGCGGATCTGCAATACTACGGCCGTCTGAACGGCCCCTTAGCCTTTCACTTTGCAGAGTGGGCTCATCTGCTTGTTCTACAAAATTTTACATTTGGTCAAATGTTGGGAAATTGTTTTCTATTCGTTATCATTCCGTCAAAGTAATGGTAGTGGGTTTCTACAGCCTGCTGCTTCCTCAGGTGGACTAGTCCCGGAGTGTAGGATGCGAGTAGTATACTTTGGCCCAATATTTGTGTCATGGTGCTCCTACCTTCAGGCCGTCGGGTCAGTCTGTGTTGCAGAGATTGAGTTGAAGAATAAAAGAAGTCCAGGCTTGGGAATGTTTCAATCATGTTTACTTGAATAACTTGAACTGGACAATACAATCAGTTTCAAAGGGTTTTGTACAATTCTCTTTTACTTGCTTCCTGCTTGATGCAATATGGCGGCAGGTCGTCTAAATGCTGCTCTCATTTCTAACTGAGGCTATTTTCACAGTAGTGTTAATATTTTCCGGTATTCAGATCCGTCATAGGGTCTCAATACCGGAAAAAAAACGCTTCAGTTTTGTCTCCATTGTCAGTGGGGACAAAATGTACCTAATCAGAACAGAATGCCCCAAAATGCATTTAGTGCCGTTCTCATACCGAAGAGCAAACCGCAGCATGCTGCGGTTTGCTTTCCGTCCTGGGATGCAGAGCAAGTCAATGGGGCGGATCTGTTTTCTCTGACACAATCTGACACAATAGAAAACGGATCCGTCCCCCATTGACTTTCAGTGGAGTTCATGACTGATCCGTCTTGGCCATGTAAAAGATAATACAACCGGACCCGTTCATAACGGATGCAGATGGTTGTATTTTCAGTAACGGAAACGTTTTTGCTGAACTCTGCCAGATCCAGCAAAAACGCTAGTGTGAAAGTAACCTTAGGGCTCATGCACACGAAAGTATTTTCTTTCAGTGTTCATTCCATTTTTTTTTGCAAACCGTATGGGGAGCCATTCATTTCAATGGGCCCGCAATAAAAACAGAAGGTAATTCGTGTGCATTCCGTTTCTGTATGTCCATATTTCTGTTCCGCAAAAAATAGGACATGTCCTATTATTGTCTGCATTACAGACAAGGATAGTACTGTTCTATTAGGGGCCAGCTGTTCTGTTCAGCAAAATACGGAATGCACACGCCATCCGTACTTTTTCCGGACCGCAAAATACATACGGCTGTGTGCATGAGCCCTTACTTTGGCTTCAATATAGTTTGCTGAGGAGGATCTCTTTTGCCCGTTTTCCCTCTACACATTAATGAAGTACAGCATAATGCAAGGAGCGGGTGCTCAGCAAGCTGAGGTTCCCCTCTGAGATAGCACCTGGTACACCCCTCAGGAAAGTCTCTCCTCACCATCAGAGGTATCGTGTGAAAAACGAGAGGTGTGCTTAGACATCGGACTCAGAGGGGGTTGGTCATGTGGGGCAGCGGGTTTTTACCTGCTGGTCATAACAGTTATGTGCCACTTATGCAGGGAGACTAGGGGCCAGGGGCGTAGCTATAGGGGGTGCAGAGGTAGCAGTTGCTACCGGGCCCAGGAGCCTGAGGGGGCCCAAAGAACCTTGTGCCGCATAAGAAAAACACAAAGCACTGAGGGAAGGGGGCCCAAGCTAAACTCTTGCACCAGGGCCCATGAGCCTTTAGCTACCCCCCTGCTAGGGGCCCAACTGCGGGAATAACCTTGTGTGCGATATCTAGATGAACCTATCTGATTCCTCTCAACCGATCAGCAGTGCCTAGAGCACTAACATTGTTATAGCCACTATTCAATTACTTCAATTTATTGCATCGTCACATTGAAAGTTGACCGGTAAAATTTTACAAAAAGGAAATGTTTTCGTAGACTTCACCTTAAAGGTTGTTACATATTTTCTAATTAAATACTTCACTGTGAATCAAGATTAAGTATTACTTAAAATCCACTTATGGAGAGTATCCAGATATGAAGGGGCATTCAGACTGATTAATGACTCTGACATTTATTAAATGTCAGGAGACAGCATTATAGAATGGCCATGTCTTTTATGTGTGTTATATCCAGCTTATCAAGAATTGGGAAATGTTGGAATGTCTGGTATGTAAAAAACCCTGTCAGTTGGCAAAATCCATGAACTGCATATATTTCATAATCCTGAGGATAGGCCATCAATATCAAAATCCTGAACAACTCCTTTAACCCCTTCACCCCCAGCGCCGTACATGTACGGCGCTGGGGCGATGCGGGCACATGGCGCCCGCTCGCAGGTGCGGCGGGCGTCATGGCCGGCAAGTCTCTGCTGTTTCTAACAGCAGAGACTTGCCGCTACCTACTACATCGGCGGCGTCTTCCGGGTTGACTAGATGCCGTGATCACACGTGATCACGGCATCTAGTTGCGGCTAAACCCGGAAGCGTTCGCTTCCGGGTGGTGTACAGACACCCCGTGTGGCCAATCGGGGTGTCTGTACACCATATGAAAACTGTAATCCTCACTGGTGAGGATTACAGTTTTCAAAGTGCAATTCTTATTCTAGCCACTAGATGGCAGGCCAGGATAAGAAATGAGCAATTCATGTCTTTCTGAGTCTATAAAACCCAGAATTGCTCATAAAGAAAAAAAAAAAAGCCACAATATATAAGCCCATATTTGAGCTTTCTAATAGTAAAAAAAAAATTTTAAAAAAAAGTTAAAAAATATATAAAAAATAAAAAAGATGTAAAAGTTCAAATCACCCCCCTTTCCGTATAAGTAAAAAATAAATACCTAAATAACAATAAATATAGACATCATGGGTATCATCGTGACCGAAAACGCCCGTACTTTTAAAATATAAAAAAAAAATTCCAATACAGCGAATTGTGTGGCGGAAAAAAGCGTCCAAATGGCGATTTGCCGTTTTTTGTCGCTTTTTTTTTCTAAAAAAAATTAAATAAAAAGTGATCAAAAAGTCATACACACCCCAGAATGGTATCAATAAAAACTTCAGATCGTCCCGCAAAAAATGAGCCCCCATACAGCTCTGTACACATAAATACCAAAAAGTTATAGGGGTCAAGATTTGACAAGGAAAAAAAAAAAAAAAAAAGGGCAACTTTCTAATTATTTTATCACTATGAAAACGCAGGAAAAACTATACATATTAGGTATTGCCGGATTCGTACTGACCAGTAGAATGAAAGTAACGGATCAGTTTTAATGCACATCGAACGCTGTAAATAAGAAACCCGTAGAACTGTAGCGGAATAGCGTTTTCTTTGCAATTTCACCCGGTTTGGAATTTTTTTCCCGCTTCCCACTACACCGTATGCAATATTAAATGGTGGCGTTGGAAAGTACAACTTGTCCCGCAAAAAACAAGCCCTCATACAGCTATGTGAACAGAAAAATAAAAGAGTTATGGCTGTTTGAAGGCAGGGAGCGCAAAACGAAAATGCAGAACCGAAAAAAGCTCCGGGGGTGAAGGGGTTAACCCCTTCCAGACCCAGTGATTTTTACTCCTACCTCCCAGAATCCATAACTTTTTACATAGCTGTATGAGGGCTTGCTTTTTGCAGGACAGGTTGTACTTTCTAATGGCAGCATTTAATATTGCATATGATGTAGTGGGAAGCTGGAAAAAAATTCTAAATGGGGTGGAGTTAGAAAAAACCCACAACTCCATCATAGTTTTATGGGTGCTCCATGTCATAAAGATGACATGTAAACTTTGTTCTGTGGGTCAGTATGATTTCAACAACACCATGTTTTTCTAGCTTTTCTTGTGTTTTAATACTTATGGAAAATAAAAACTTTAAAGAGGCTCTGTCACTAGGTTGTAACCTATGTATTTAAATACATAGGTTACAAGGCCTAGTGACAACTTTTAAAATCATACCTTTCATGCAGAGTTTAAAAAGTATGCAAATGAGCCATCGGAGCACTGGGGGGCGGCCTCTTTCCTCTGGAGCACCGATCCTTCACCACCCCCCCGGGCCCGAGGCACGTCCCCTGTCTCTAATCACGCCCCTTTCTGTATTTGATAGACAGCGCTAGACTGGTAAGGCTAGCGCTGAACTCTCGCGCATGCGCCCTAAAATTTTCCCGGCGCATGCGCAGTAGCGCTTGCAGTGTCTACACTGCAAGTGCTGTCTTCTCTTCTGCACACGCGCCGTCACTCCCGGGACTAGCGAAGTGACAGCGCGTGCGCAGAAGAGAAGACAGTGCTTGCAGTGTAGACACTGCAAGCGCTACTGCGCATGCCCCGGGAAAATTTTAGGGCGCATGCGCGAGAGTTCAGCGCTAGACTTACCAGTCTAGCGCTGTCTATCAAATACAGAAAGGGGCGTGATTAGAGACAGGGGACGTGCCTCGGGCCCGGGGGGGGGGGCGGTGAAGGAGCGGTGCTCCAGAGGAAAGAGGCCGCCCCCCGGTGCTCCGATGGCTCATTTGCATACTTTTTAAAGTTTAAATTTCTACGCGACCGCTGCGCAGAACTCTGCATGAAAGGTATGATTTTAAAAGTTGTCACTAGGCCTTGTAACCTATGTATTTAAATACATAGGTTACAACCTAGTGACAGAGCCTCTTTAAGAGAATTTTTTTTAAAATTTATATCACCATATTCTGGCCACCATAACTGTTTATATTTATGTCTGTAGAGACAATCTGTATTTTTCATTGATACCATTTTGGGGTGAGTAAGACTTTTTTTATAATTTTTTGGGGATGTGAAGAGGCCAAAAACAGCAAATCCATTTATATATTTTTTTCTATTCACTGCACTGGATAAATACTTTTATATTTTTATTATGCAGGTATTTTAGGCGCAGCAATAGAAATTATCTTTATTTTTTGGGTTACTTTTTTTTAGTTTTTTTTAAATATATTTTTAACATTTTTTCAATTTTTTAGCCACTTCTTTAGACTTTAACATGCAATTGTCTATTCACTATTCCGGTAGACTGCAACGATTTACCATTGCAGTCTATGGGAGAATCAGACAGCTATGTGACTGACTAAAATAAAAAAAAGTTATGTGTCCTGGAAGTCAGGGAGTAAAAAAACAAAAAGTTGAAAAAAAGCAGAAAATTGCTGCTTAAAAAATGGTTAATATTTAAATTTAATATTTAAATACCCCTTGAAGCAATTTATAAAAACAGTCCTTTGCCAGCAGTAAGCATTTTACATAATTGCTTTTTGGTAGAAAATGGTTCTTTCAGAATTTAGTAACTTAATACAGTGCAGCTGTATTAAGTGCAGCTGTATTTATATCGCCATATTCTGACCACCATAACTGTTTATATTTATGTCTGTAGAGGCAATCTGTATTTTTCATTGATACCATTTTGGGGTGAGTAAGACTTTTTGATAATTTTTTTGGGATGTGAAAAGACCAAAAACAGCAAATCCATTTATATATGTCTAAAGCCCACAATCCGGGAAGATATAAGTGAGGGACATGAAGATGTGGAGTCACTGTGGGTAGAAATAAATGGAGCCAAAAACAATAATAAAATACTAATAGGAGTTTATTATAAACCACCTAATATATCAGAGGCCACAGAAAATCGACTTCTAAATGAAATAGACGAGGCGGCAAATCAGAATGAGGTTGTTATTATGGGGGACTTCAACTATCCAGATATAGACTGGGAAACTGAAACCTGTATATCTCATAAAGGAAACAGGTTCTTGGCAATAACCAAAGACAATTACCTTTCCCAACTGGTTCAGGACCCGACTAGAGGGACGGCCATACTGGACTTAGTTTTAACCAATAGACCTGACAGAACAACAGATGTGCAGGTTGGGGGACACCTGGGTAACAGTGACCATAAAATAATAACCTTTAAATTGTCATTAAAAAAAGCATTTCTTCAGGGAGGAACAAAAATACCAAACTTCAAAAATGCAAAATTTAGCCATCTAAGAGAGGCCATAGGTCTAACTAACTGGGACAAAATCCTTGAAAATAAAAATACAGCCACAAAATGGGATATTTTTAAAAGCATCCATTCCTAATATCTAATTGTGAGAGGTACATACCGTATAGGAGTAAAATGATAAGAAACAAGAAAAAAACAATGTGGATAAATAGAACTGTAAAAAAAGGAATAAATGACAAAAAGAAAGCATTTAAATCACTAAAACAGGAGGGGAGTGAGGAAGCATTGAAAAACTATAAGGAAAAAAATAGAATTTGTAAAAGACAAATAAAAGCAGCTAAACTAGAGACTGAAAGACTAATTGCTAAAGAGAGTAAAACTAACCCTAAAATGTTCTTCAATTATATAAATACTAAAATGTATAAATCTGAAGGTGTCAGCCCCTTACAGAGTAATGAGGGGGGAGTAGCAGAGAGCGATGATGAGAAAGCAAAACTCTTAAATATTTTTTTCTCCACTGTATTCACTGAGGAAATTAAACTGTCAGATGAAATGCAGAATATAAAAGTGAATTCCCCTTTAAAAGTGTCCTGTCTGACCCAGGAAGAAGTAGAGGTGCGTCTTAAAAAGATTAAAATAGACAAATCGCCAGGACCGGATGGCATACACCCACGTATCCTAAGAGAATTAAGTAATGTAATTGCCAGACCCTTATACTTGATATTTAAGGACTCTGTACTGACAGGGAGTGTTCCACAGGATTGGCACATAGCAAATGTGGTGCCAATATTCAAAAAGGGTCCAAAAACAGAGCCCGGGAACTATAGGCCGGTAACTTTAACATCTGTAGTGGGTAAACTGTTTGAAGGTTTTCTAAGAGATGCTATCTTGGAGTACCTCAATGAAAATAAGCAAATAACTCCATATCAGCATGGCTTCATGAGGGATCGGTCGTGTCAAACCAATTTAATCAGTTTCTATGAGGAGGTAAGTTCTAGACTTGACCGCGGGGAATCAATGGATGTCGTATATCTGGACTTCTCCAAAGCATTTGACACTGTACCACATAAAAGGTTAATATATAAAATGAGAATGCTTGGCCTTGGAGAAAATGTCTGTATGTGGGTAAGTAAATGGCTCAGTGATAGAAGACAGAGGGTGGTTATTAATGGTACATACTCAGATTGGGTCACTGTAACTAGTGGGGTACCACAGGGGTCAGTATTGGGCCCTATTCTCTTCAATATATTTATTAATGATCTTGTAGAAGGCTTGCACAGTAAAATATCAATTTTTGCAGATGACACTAAACTGTGTAAAGTAATTAACACAGAAGAGGACAGTACACTGCTACAGATGGATCTGGATAGACTGGAGGCTTGGGCAGAGAAGTGGCAGATGAGGTTTAACACTGACAAATGTAAGGTTATGCATATGGGAAGGAATAATGCAAGTCACCAGTACATACTAAATGGTAAAACATTGGGTAACTCTGACATGGAAAAGGACCTAGGAATTTTAGTGAACAGCAAACTAAGCTGCAGAAACCAGTGTCAGACAGCTGCTGCCAAGGCCAATAAGATAATGGGTTGCATCAAAAGGGGCATAGATGCCCGTGATGAGAACATAGTCCTGCCACTTTACAAATCACTAGTCAGACCGCACATGGAGTACTGTGTACAGTCTGTACAGTTCTGGGCTCCTGTGAACAAGGCAGACATAGCAGAGCTGGAGAGGGTTCAGAGGAGGGCAACTAAAGTCATAGCTGGAATGGGTGGACTACTGTACCCAGAAAGATTATCAAAATTAGGGTTATTCACTTTAGAAAAAAGACGACTGAGGGGAGATCTAATAACTATGTATAAATATATCAGGGGTCAGTACAGAGATCTCTCCCATGATCTCTTTATCCCAAGGACAGTGACCATGACGAGGGGACATCCTCTGCGCCTGGAGGAAAGAAGGTTTGTTCACAAAAATGGAAGAGGATTCTTTATGGTAAGAGCAGTGAGACTATGGAACTCTCTGCCTGAGGAGGTGGTGATGGTAAGTTCACTAAAAGAGTTCAAGAGGGGCCTGGATGTATTTCTGGAGGGTAATAATATTACAGTTTATAGTTACTAGAGATGGGTCGTTGATCCAGGGAGTAATTCTGATTGCCTGATTGGAGTCGGGAAGGAATTTTTTCCCCTAAAGTGAGGAAAATTGGCTTCTACCGCACAGGGGTTAGTTGCCTTCCTCTGGATCAACTTGTAGGAAAACAGGTCGAACTGGATGGACAGATGTCTTTTTTTTGGCCTTATAAACTATGTTACTATGTTACTATATTTTTTTCTATTCACTGCACTGGATAAATACTTTTATATTTTTATTATGCAGGTATTGTAGGTGCAGCAATAGAAATTATCCTTATTTTTTGGGTTACTTTTTTTAGTTTTTTTTAAAATATATTTTTAACATTTTTTCAATTTTTTAGCCACTTCTTTAGACTTTAACATGCAATTGTCTATTCACTATTCCGGTAGACTGCAACGATTTACCATTGCAGTCTATGGGAGAATCAGACAGCTATGTGACTGACTAAAATAGAAAAAGTTATGTGTCCTGGAAGTCAGGGAGTAAAAAAACAAAAAGTTGAAAAAAGCAGAAAATTGCTGCTTAAAAAATGGTTAATATTTAAATCCTAGAATACCCTTTGAAGCAATTTATAAAAACAGTCCTTTGCCAGCAGTAAGCATTTTACATAATTGCTTTTTGGTAGAAAATGGTTCTTTCAGAATTTAGTAACTTAATACAGTGCAGCTGTATTTTCAAAGAAAATTCTGTCAAATATTCCTTGAATAATCCTTTTAAAAAGCAGTCTCAAACAGCTATTGTAGGACCACAATCTACATTCTTTTCAGAAGGCACACAATATGCAGTCTATAAAAATACTCAACAATTTATGCTATCAGCCACCTTTATGCCACATTGCAAGGAACAACAATTTTAAGCAATCTTTGTGCAGACAGTTAAAATACTTGCTTGGACTTACATCTTTTGAAAAATAATTCCCTACAAAAAATGTAAGAAATGAGAGGTTCATACATACCAAAAATTTAAGAAATGTATTTTTTGTCTAGTTATTAATAACAAGTATACAACAGAAACTACAAAAATGCACAATGAGAAAGATTTACAATCACACAATTGTTCAGTGGTGCAAAATTCCATTTCAATTTAAAGGGGATTACTGGGATTACTATGGTTTTAAACAGATATGCTCATGTACTATGTTTGCCTACCTTATGTACGTCTTCCCATTGGTGCTCCAGAACCACCCTAACAATACCCAGCTAGTTTATATCTTCTGCCACCCAGCTTGTAACATAGATGCTCCCCTATCACTGCCTCTGTTGCTGATTTGACACAGTGATGGACATAACATGACAGGAAATAAGAAAGAGCTACATGGACATGGTGATGTGACCACAGTCCAGAACGGGAGATATGAGCAATAAAGGTAACAGAAATACATTACAAAATTACAGATACCGTCGTAAATGATTATTTTAAAGGTTGTTGATGCGAATCAGAAAACTTCTTTAAGGGGAAGAGTCAGGAGGCCCACATATAAATTAAATGGTTGGCTGGTTCTGTCAAAATCAGTGGGTTTGTCTGACATGCATATAATGTGCATTGCCAGCCTGATGAAACTTGGCTCTATGGCTCAGATACTATTATATCCAGGTTATAGAGTTGAGGTGTAGCCAGATCAGTGATGATGTTCCTGTATGTATGTTTTTTGTTTGTATTAAGAATAACAATGCATACATTAACCAGTCATATAAAATACTGCACACTATTTAGTATTTTCAGCACGTTTTAGCATTTAGTTATAAGCAGTGTGTGTGGTGCTATTCATATTTGTTCAGTACTGCTTACTGTTAAGCCTTGTGGCTGCCAAGTTCTTTGTGTATTCTGATGTTGTGTTTGGCACCTGTTGATTTTCCTTTTAGGCTTACGGTAAATCTCATCCAGGTGTGCTGTGAATCCTGTTGTATCATCTGGTTTATAGCATACTGCTAGCGGAGTAACTTGTTTTCTTGGCCATGTGTTTTTAGCATGATTTATCTGTAAGGTTATATTCGCATGTGATGTAAATACTGCCGATTCTCTGCATGCAAAAGTAGTAAAAAAGAGGATGACATTTTAAAAAATCTCATCCACACTCTGCCTGGAATCAGCACATAACATGAGATGCGTTGCAGATCTGTGACATGTCCATTTATATTGCGGATATCAGCCATGGATTTCACATTTTGCAATGCAGAGGGTGAAATCTACAGAAAATCCAAAGCATTTTTGGAAGTAAATCCACAGCAAAATCATCATGATTTGGTACGGATATTGTCACTGAGGATTCTGTCCAGGCCTGCTGCGGAAAAACATCAGTGGACTTTTGACATGTGGAAACATGCCCTTAAAATGGCACAATACTGTGACAATTTGCTGTAAATATGTGTGTGGTTTGCAGCAAAGGGATTTTTTTTACCATGTATTATAACTAAGAGATGAGCGAGCATGCTCGGCCGAGCGATACTGCGGGAGGCAATTTTTCGAGTAGTAGCGGTACGCATCTTCTAATCTGTACCCTAATTGCGTACGCATCTTGCTATTTGTACTCATTAGCGTCAAAACATTTATAGATACGCACGCATTAGTGTACAGGATTATTAAAATGCGTACGCTACTACTCGAAAATTGCTCCAGGAGTACGCTCGGAACAAGCCATGCTTGCTCATCTCTAATTATAACTAGAGATGAGCGAGTAGTGAAATATTCGAAAGTTCGAAATTCGATTCGAATAGACTGCGAAATTCGACTATTCGACCGGATATCGAATCCCATTAAAGTCTATGGGAAAAAAATGCTCGCCACTTGGAAATCTCAATTCGACCACTTGGAGGTCACCAAGTCCACCCTGGAACCTCAGAAAAGGATGCCAACACTGCTGGAATGCAACTGGGACAGCAGGGGAAGCATGTCTGGGTGCATATAACGCGCCCAAGTCGCACTATTACGCCACTATCACAGCCTCTCAACAATACACTCCAAACACAATCTAACCTCTCTGTAAAGTGAGACCATACAAGGAAACCTTCTTTCCTCTACATTGCCATGGACCCCAAGCCAAACTAGACAAAAAAAAGATGAAATTCTGCACCCCTTAAAATCACGTTGCCTATGACAACCACAGATGGCATAGGCAAGGGGGAAAGCAAATAGACCCCACCCCTAATTGTCATTGTGTGTGTGTGTGAGATGTGGTCAGACATGTCTTCTTTAAAATGTAAAAACAACTCAAACACATGCAGAAGCCTTAAAATGCCCAAATTGTTGGCGCTTGAGATGTCAGTGACCCGACCTGGCCCAGTGTCATGTCTAGCAGGTAAAGCAGTGGGGATGTTGAGGGATGCGTAGGACCGCAAAAGGCAGGAAGAGGCCGTGGGCTGGCCAGAGGCTCATGGAAAATTTTGTGGCGGCCCAAGAGGTGACACCTCTTAAAAATTATGTGGAGGCCCAAGAGGTGAGACCTCTTAAAAATTATGTGGAGGCCCAAGAGTTGACACCTCTTAAAAATTATGTGGAGGCCCAAGAGGTGAGACCTCTTAAACATTTTGCGCAGGCCCAAGAGGTGAGACCTCTTAAAAATTATGTGGAGGCCCAAGAGGTGAGACCTCTTAAAAATTATGTGGAGGCCCAAGAGGTGAGACCTCTTAAACATTTTGTGGAGGCCCAAGAGGTGAGACCTCTTAAAAATTATGTGGAGGCCCAAGAGGTGAGACCTGTTAAAGATTTTGTGGAGGCCCAAGAGGTGAGACGTATTAAAAATTATGTGGAGGCCCAAGAGGGGAGACCCGTTAAAAATTATGTGGAGGCCCAAGAGGTGACACCTCTTAAAAATTATGTGGAGGCCCAAGAGGTGAGACCTCTTAAAAATTATGTGGAGGCCCAAGAGGTGAGACCTCTTAAACATTTTGTGGAGGCCCAAGAGGTGAGACCTCTTAAACATTTTGTGGAGGCCCAAGAGGTGAGACCTCTTAAAAATTATGTGGAGGCCCAAGAGGTGAGACCTGTTAAAGATTTTGTGGAGGCCCAAGAGGTGAGACGTATTAAAAATTATGTGGAGGCCCAAGAGGGGAGACCTGTTAAAGATTTTGTGGAGGCCCAAGAGGTGAGACGTATTAAAAATTATGTGGAGGCCCAAGAGGGGAGACCCGTTAAAAATTATGTGGAGGCCCAAGAGGTGAGACCTGTTAAACATTTTGTGGAGGCCCAAGAGGTGAGACGTATTAAAAATTATGTGGAGGCCCAAGAGGTGAGACCTGTTAAACATTTTGTGGAGGCCCAAGAGGTGAGACGTATTAAAAATTATGTGGAGGCCCAAGAGGGGAGACCTCTTAAAAATTATGTGGAGGCCCAAGAGGTGAGACCTCGTAAACATTTTGCGCAGGCCCAAGAGGTGAGACCTCTTAAAAATTATGTGGAGGCCCAAGAGGTGAGACCTCTTAAACATTTTGTGGAGGCCCAAGAGGTGAGCCATAAATATAAAAATTTTTCTGATTTACGGACCAATTCTACGGCGGTTAAGGAGGAGGAGGAGGAGGTGGAGGAGGAAATGGCACTTCATACACATGGCACTTCACTTTTGGCTGCTTTCCACGGTTGGAGAAGCAAAGTCCGGGTCAATCCACTTGCTGTTCATTTTGATTAGCGTCAGCCTGTCGGCACTGTCGGTTGACAGGCGGCTGCGCTTATCGGTGATAATGCCCCCGGCAGCGCTGAACACCCTTTCTGATAGCACGCTGGCGGCAGGGCAGGCAAGCACCTCCAAGGCGTACAGGGACAGTTCCAGCCACGTGTCCAACTTGGATTGCGAAGACCCAGTACAGTTTGTTCTCCACTATCCGGACAACACGTGTGTCCCGGGAAAAGCAGCCCAGCATGAAGTCAGCCATGTGTGCCAGACTCTGAATAGGCATGACGTCACTGCCCCCACCAGAAGGATCACTTGCCATTTCCTCCTCTTCCTCTTCCGCCTCCTCTCCGCCCCATCCGCGCTGAACCAATGGGACGCACACAGCCTGACTGCTACCCTCGCCGCCAGCATCCTCCTCCTCTTCCACAGCCACCTCCACGTCGTCCTCCTCCTCCTCATCCTCCTCCTCCTGCAACTGCCACCGTGAAGCAGACAAAAGTGTGGTCTGACTGTGTAGCTCCGTTGCGTCTCCTCCTGCCCCCGTCTCCTCTGTGTGCAATGCGTTCTCCCTTATTGCGATGAGGGATTCTTTAAGGACGCATAGGAGCGGGATGGTTACGCTCGGCCCTGCTGGCTGTGGCCTCACTTCTCTGTCTGAACTGTCCTCTGCCTGTGGACATCCCTCTGCCTGTGGACATCCCTCTGCCTGTGGACATCCCTCTGCCTGTGGACATGCCTCTGCCTGTGGACATCCCTCTGCCTGTGGACATTCCTCTGCCTGTGGACATCCCTCTGCCTCTTGCTGCCTTTTTCGGTGCTGCGCAGACCACCACCTCTCCACTGCTTTCCTCGCTGGACATCACCCTGGACCGGGTCAGTATCGGACAGTACAAAGCGGTGGTACATTTCATACTCCAGCCGTGGCCTGTTTTCATTCTCCCAATGCCTTGAGACATGTACTGAATGTAAATGAAGGTGTTGTAATCGCGTCTCTCTGTGACAATAGCTCGATACTATCAACTGCCAATTTTATTTTTAACTTTTTTTTTTTTTAGCGAACAGTTTTTTTCAACTTACTGATGTTTTCCAGTCTCTGTTTGGAAACTTTCTATGACTTTTTTCGTACTGGGTGCATTTGGTATAAATATGCAGAGAGTTATTTATGGTTTAATCGCAGAACGATGCAAAGGGAAAGCGTCGTCTAAAGGAGAATCATTTACCTCAGATAATTCAACCAGCAACTATGGCCCCCAACAGCATTTCCGCGCCCCCGTCCTCGTCCACGTCCTATTCCGCTAGCCCCCCTCCGCATTTTATTTTTTTTTGGTTACAATATTTTGCCTTCACAGCCGTGAAATAATTTTGCAAGAGAACGCACAGTACAGTTGCCAATTATAAGGCCTAATATTTTAGAGTTCAAGGTACACAGCCGTGTACTAACTTTTCAGACGGTGGGTATTAACACCAGGTATTTAAAGAATTTTGCAAGAGAACGCACAGTACAGTTGCCAATTATAAGGCCTAATATTTTATAGTATAATTATGTGGAGGCCCAAGAGGTGACACCTCTTAAAAATTATGTGGAGGCCCAAGAGGTGACACCTTTTAAAGGCTGCAGTTATCCACAGATTTGCATGCAATGTAAAATGGTTACACTCATTTTATAAAGGCAACTATCATGAAAAATCAGTTTAAATGTATTGAGGGCAGCACAGAGTATTTCTACAGAGGAAGGAGTATTCTTTTTTTTTTTTTTCCTTTTTTTTATATGTATATGCTGTTGCCTTCAGTATATGAGAGTTGATTTCATGATGCTACTGGCAGCCACTTAAAACGTTTAAGTCTTGTTTTGTTTTTTTGAATACTGAGAATGCTATTTTTGTACCAGATTTTGTATGTAAAGACTGAACACATTAAAATGAGAATGTTACACAAAATTATAATTTATAATTTATTTACCTTTTGTGGAGGCCCAAGAGGTGAGACCTCTTAAAGATTTTGTGGAGGCCCAAGAGGTGAGACCCTTAAAGATTTTGTGGAGGCCCCAAGAGGTGAGACCTCTTAAAGATTTTGTGGGGGCCCAAGAGGTGAGACCTCTTAAAAATTTTGTGGGCTGCCCAAGAGGTGAGACCTCTTAAAAATTATGTGGAGGCCCAAGAGGTGAGACGTCTTAAAAATTGTGTGGAGGCCTAAAGAGGTGAGACCTCTTAAACATTTTGTAGAGCCCCAAGAGGTGAGACCTCTTAAAAATTATGTGGAGGCGCAAGAGGTGAGACGTCTTAAAAGATTGTGTGGAGGCTAAAGAGTGAGACCTCTTAAACATTTTGTAGAGCCCCAAGAGGTGAGACCTCTTAAAAATTATGTGGAGCCAAGAGGAGACGTATTAAAAATTATGTGGAGCCCAAGAGGTGAGACCTGTTAAAATTATGTGGAGGCCCAAGAGGTGAGACCTGTTAAACCTTTTGTAGGGAGGTCCAAAATGTGGAGGCCCAAAGGTATAAATATATACATTTTTCTTATTTACGGAGCAATTCTACGGCGGTTAAGGAGGAGGAGGAGGAGGTGGAGGAGGAAATGGCACTTCATACAGATGGCACTTCACTTTTGGCTGCTTTCCACTGTTAACCTCTTTAAACCTTTTGTGGAGGCCAAAAGTGAGACCTGTTAAAATTTTGGAGGCAAGAGGTGAGACCTGTTAAACATTGGGTGGAGGCCCAGTGAGACCCTGTAAACCTTTTGTGGAGGCCCAAGAGGTGAGACCTGTAAACATTTTGTGGGCCCAAGAGGTGAGACCTGTTAAAATTTTGTGGAGGCCCAAGAGAGACCTGATTTTGTGGAGTTAAAAAATTATGGAGAGACCTGTTAACCGGTGAGAAAATTATGTGGAGGCCAAGAGGTGAGACTGTTACAAGCCCATTTTGTGGAGGCCCAAGGTGAGACCTGTTAAAATTAGTGGGAGCCCAAGAGGTGAGACCGGTTTAAAAATTATGTGGAGGCCCAAGAGGTGAGACCTGTTTAAAAATTATAGAGGCCCAAGAGGTGAGGACCTCTTAAATTTTTGTGGAGGCCCAGAGGTGAGCCATAAACATATAAATATTTCTTATTTACGGAGCAATTCTACCGGTTAAGGAGGGAGGAGGTGGAGGAGGAAATGGCACTTCATACAGATGGCACTTCACTTTTGGCTGCTTTCCACGGTTGGAGAAGCAAAGTCCGGGTCAATCCACTTGCTGTTCATTTTGATTAGCGTCAGCCTGTCGGCACTGTCGGTTGACAGGCGGCTGCGCTTATCGGTTATAATGCCCCGGCTGCGCTGAACACCCTTTCTGATAGCACGCTGGCGGCAGGGCAGGCAAGCACCTCCAAGGCGTACAGGGACAGTTCCAGCCACGTGTCCAACTTGGAGACCCAGTAAGTGTAGGACGCCGAGGGATCGGGGAGGACAGGGTTACGGTCTGCCAGGTACTCCCGCAACATCCGCCGATACTTGTCCCTCCTGCTGATAGCGGGCCCCGCATGATGGAAGTTGCACGAGGGGGTGCCATGAACGTGTCCCACACCTTGGAGAGTGTTCCCCTGGTGGCTGTGGCCTGATGGATGTTGTGGGACTCTGGGAGACCCTCTCCTCTCTGCCGCCAGCGATGGTGGGTGGGGAAAATCTCCATCATGTTCTGCACGAGTTCCCCTCTGGTATTCCAGCAATCGATTCGTCCTCTCCTCTACCGGAATAAAAGAGGAGACGTTATCTTTATACCGGGGGTCCAGGAGTGCGAAGACCCAGTACAGTTTGTTCTCCACTATCCGGACAACACGTGTGTCCCGGGAAAAAGCCCAGCATGAAGTCAGCCATGTGTGCCAGACTCCTGAATAGGCATGACGTCCACTGCCCCACCAGAAGGATCACTTGCCATTTCCTCCTCTTCCTCTTCCGCCTCCTCTCCGCCCCATCCGCGCTGAAACCAATGGGACGCACACACCTGACTGCTACCCTCGCGCCAGCATCCTCCTCCTCTTCCACAGCCACCTCACGTCGTCCTCCTTCCTCCTTCCTCCTCCACTGCCACGTGAAGCAGACAAAAGTGTGTCTGACTGTGTAGCTCCGTTGCGTCTCCTCCTACCCCGTCTCTCTGCGTGCAATGCGTTCTCCCTTATTGCGATGAGCGATTCTTTAGGACGCATAGGAGCGGGATGGTTACGCTCACTATAGCGTCCTCGCTGCTGACCTTCTTGGTGGACTCCTCAAAGAACGCAGTACATCGCATATGTCTGCCATCCATGGCCACTCGTGGTTGGCAAACTGAGGGAGCTGAGTTGGAGGCACGCGTGGATTCATAATCTGGTACTCCATAATGCTCTCTGCTGCTCACACA